>JAQZBX010002713.1:49072-70028 GCA_029593785.1 Cabassous unicinctus
GATTCCAACCCAGGCAGTCTGGCCCCAGTGCCTATCCCTAGTAGCTACCATAATATATAACCCAAGGCCATTTATCCTCTATATGTGGGGGTGAAATATTTCCTATTTTGAGGTGATTTTTTTCATCATATTTGCTTCTTCTATCAAAATACAATGTCATGGGTATCCTATTCTTCATTTCAATCTGCACATGATTCATGAAAGAAAGGCAACCCCTTGGTCAGTTTCTTCAAGGTTCTGGGAGATTTATAGCTAAAATGATGGCACAGACAAATAGCAATTTCAGTTTTAAAGTTTTTATACTGGCCACAAAAATCAATTAGTTTTTTAATTTTCTACAGTAGAGTGCATAAAAAAAATACAAAACAAAAACTCCAATTGAAGGAGAAGAAGAAGAGAGACTTGGTGGCCTAATCTCAGTTGTGGGTTCTTAGGGAAATCCTGAGGGGTTCAGTTCCACCAATTGCCAAAAATAGGAAAAAAGTCATTCATCTTTAAGAAAGATTCCAGAACTAAAATTTGATGGTTTGTGAATTACTAGAATTTTTTTTTTTTTTTTTTAATGAGAATGAGTTCTTTATGCAGGACATTTAAAACCAGATTAGACAAGATAATGCAGAGAACTCTTCTAAGGGAAAAGGATCTCAATTATTAAGTTGTTTAAAAACATTTCTTCTAAGTATACTATATAATATTCTTCATATCTTTGGAAAGTGAACCATTTCTCTAAGAAATCCTAATGTTTATTTTAAAATGCAAACTATTATTTGAAGTAAAATAAATAACAACTCTTTTCACCAGGCCAAAGAAACTGCCATCATGCTAGGGTTTATGATGACATAAACTTTTCCTAGACACTAAAGCAAGACATTGCTCCTAGCATTCTACCATCTGCTGCAGATATTTTAAAATTCTAAAGCACTAACAATGATGCAATTTGCTACATTTTGAGCTGCATTTTACAACTCTCTCTTTGCTGAATTACTATTGATGACATTAAAACCCTTTACAAATCAAGACAACACATTTGCTTGCTATTGCTACCAGGGAGCTGGCAGCTACTATCTTTCTCTGCTGGAATATACCTGCTCCCTTCTTCATGGTCAGCAAATGTGTAAAACCTGTTAGAGAATGAGGAAGCAGAATACAAGATCATTTTCTGCATTACTTACTGCTTATAAAAAAAAATGTCCAGAGAAAAGACAACCATTGAACTGCAGAGGTAATAAATGGGGAAAGAAAGTGAGCAATTCATTATATATATTTTTTCACCTCATCGATAAACAGGAGTATTCTCCAGATTTATGGAACCAAAAGACCAGGAGTCATTAGAATAAGTTATACAAAATTGGAGGATCAGGAAGCTAAACCAATTATTCACAAGTATACATGTATGACTTGGAGAATTACTCAGAGAAAATAAGTTCCCTAAGAAGAAAAAAACAAGAGTGCAGATTTAAATGTTTGTTTTTCACTATCTCTTGAAAGATGAGCAAGTTGCATAGCTTCATAAGTAGATAAGTTTTAAAAACTCCAATTTCAGAATTGTTTTCAGCCAGCTATAGTGTGATATTGGGCTTTCTGCAAAAAACATTTAAAGGGACAGAGAGAATAAAAATCACCAACAAATATTATGAAAGATGTTTTGACTCAACACCTGACAGACTGTGGTCACCAGTTTCAAACTTTGCAAATAATTAGCAGCTGTTACTTTCTAAAAGTGACTTAAGATATGAAACATTTGCCCTGGAAAAATGACACCTGTCAAAAAATACAGGTAAAATATATCTTAATTCATTTTGTGGGACATATTTTAAAAGAGGTTTTTGTAAAACTGAAAATAATCCTTTTTTGGCATTGTTAATTTTCTAACCTTTTCTTTAATTCTGGAATCTTTTTTAAAAAATCTTCTTACTTTCACATTTCTCATGTTAATTTGTTTTATGACTTCATTACTGAAATAATTTGAACTGTTTATCATACCTGTTATGAAATATATATCTGTAATAGTCTTGCATTAGATATTTGCTTATTTATTTGCCATCATATATATTTGAATTTTAATATTAAAATATTGTATATGTCCTTGTCTAATGCCCTCATTTGTTTTTGTAAATAAAACATTTTATTTCACTAAAAAGTAAGATATGTGGAAAAATAATTTACTTTTTGAGTTTCAGAAGAAAGAGGGAAAAAAACAGTATCACATAGCATCCTTACTTCTCAATATTCTGCTATATGAAGTAAGAGAAGGTAATTGACTTTACAAATAACACTAAAGGTTGAGCCACCACACTTGGAAGTGGCAAACTGTTTGCCATCTTATTAATTATTTATTACTGAACACACTTAGTGAAAGTGAAAGAATGGTAAGGTTACTAGCAGGTGTCCAGGCAAGCTGGGAGTGAATCTCGTGGAGAAAAGGCACAAACATAGCTTGTCATAAGAGCAAGATATTTACAAAAGAAATGCTATCCATCCCATCATCCTAAATACAGCTTTGTTGTCATTCAGACAAGTATCTTCTCCTTGAAGACATTTTCCCCTATAGTATAACAGTAGAAATAATCATAAAAATAATATCATTCACTCTGCATAGATTGCATGCTAGTCCCCAAGATAGACACATTACATATATTATTTCTAAATGCTAAGCAGTTCTACAAAATGGATATTTTTATTTCTGCTTATAAATGAGGATATTGAAGCTCAGACATACAAAAGTCTGAAGAGTCTGCCTAAGGTCCTAAATGAGTTGTGTTTATCCTCATCATTGTCCAATACTAAACCCCACACTCTACACAAAATACTTGCAGCTGTGTCTTTGATATGCACGTAAATATTTTCTGGGGAGAGTGGTCAAAAATGGGGAATGAAATGATTTAACCCTAGATCTTTAAAAGTCAATTTTTAATTTTTCTAAAATTTTTCAGAAAAGAAAGGAAGATGGGGAAGAGTACAATAGGCACATGAAATATAAATTTAATATGCAAGTGGACTCACTAAATTTCTATGTCAGAAACAGTCTGTAGCTTTTATATGAAATGTATTACCTGAGATATTGGATGTTCTTAATGAATCACATGAGCTCCCCTCTCCCTTCATTTCCTCTCTTCACTTCCTCAGTAAATACTGAATCAGGCAGGGAATGGATTTGGATTTGTTCTAGTTTTTTGACCCGTGGGTTGGTTAGAATCAAAACAACAATCCTTACATGAGGAGCACAGTCTGATTGAAGGGAGTGAAACAAGGTAGGGCCATTCATGCTCCCTAGAATCTGCAATTCGAATACATTAACCCTGACAAGCCCTCTCTCCCCATCAAATAAGAAAAGCTCTTCCTCCTCAGCCCTGATGCCCAGAAGGAAATGCTTCTAGCTCCTTTATAACTTGTCATATGTGATGCATTAGTAATAACACCCATGCTATTATTGCTAATTTAAAATATGGTCCCAGACATTTTCATCAATATACAATTATAAATTTAAGTGCTTCTAGAA
This sequence comes from Cabassous unicinctus, assembly GCA_029593785.1. NCBI lineage: Eukaryota > Metazoa > Chordata > Mammalia > Cingulata > Chlamyphoridae > Cabassous > Cabassous unicinctus. Next base: position 52,572 of record JAQZBX010002713.1, read on the forward strand.
GTTTTATTGAGTCATGGTTTCTCTAACCTATAATCAAAGAAGACCAAATTTGGACTTCAAGAAATATTCCCATTACTTGGAAAATTCTTGAACTCCCTAGAAATATTACCATGGAGTGACAATCTGAGGGAGAATCGTGCAACTTCACAGAATAAACAGTCCATAATTATAAACAGAAAAAAAATCCCCTTTAAGCATGCCTGCTGAAATGAAGGTGGTTTTCTATGATAATGAATGTTTGATAACCAGGAAACAGACTTTTAAAATTAGTTAATCCTTTATGTTTTGTTCTGTTTTATTTTAATCTTATTTTTATTTGTAATTACAATATAGACAGTTCATCAAGGAAATTTGTTAATACGCTGCAGATGGTGAGGGGATTGCACAGTGTTTTATTCTTTGATATCTTGGTCACTTAACTCTCATAAAAATATGTCTCAGTGTTACATTTCATAAGAGGTATTTTTTTTCTAAATAATTTGCTTTGTCATTCACAAGAGAAGCAGCATGATTTATCAGGTAGAATAAAACACCAAGAATCCAACACCTGGGTTCCTCCTTTGACTTCCCCTGAAATTGTATTTGCCTGCCTCAAAGTCTATCTTTTCAGTGTTTAAGAATATTTTGGCAATGGACAGAGGTGATGGTGGTGCAGTGATGTGAGTGGGCTCAACAGTGCTAAAATGTGAGTGTGAGTGGGGTTGTGGGGGGTGAGTTAGGCTATTCATGGAGCTGGGGGAAGGCTGGAGGAAGGAACAGATAAACTTTGGGGAGGTTGAGGACTGCGGTTGAGAATACACTTGTGATAGTGTTCTTTTGGCAACTAGAGAAGGGGAGGGTCACTGGTATAGTGTGTCGGCGGGGGGATATGTGGGGAAGGGTGCAATTGGGGCATGCCTTTATGGAAATGGAATGTGTTAATATTGTCATAGGATGTTATTTCAGTGGGTGGTGATCCACACAATAACCAACAAAATATTAAACTCCCATCTTGGGAAGTCCTGCTGCATTCTCAGATAGAGTGGCAAGAATCTCTAGAATATACAGGCAGTTCCTAATAAAAGAAAGCAAACAAATATGCTAAGCCTTCGATATTAATGCTTGTACTTATGAACTTTATCCTTGTAAAATTGAAACAGCCTAATAGTAACTATTGCCTAAGAGATACGTCCTGAAAACTTGTTAATGTGGTCTCTCTCTAAGCCAAACTCAGCAAACAAACTCACTACCTTCCCCCTACCTGGCTTGGAACATGACTCCTCGGTATAAGCCTCCCTGGCACCAAGGGATTAATACCAAGCCCCAACCAATGATGCATGTGGAAAAAATAAATATGATCACAGGGATAAATATTAAATAATAGAGAGGTTTTATGGCTAAGAGATTTCAAAGTGTGTTGGGAGGTCATTCCAGAGGTTATGCTTATGCTCATCTAACTGCCACAGTAAACAAAACCTCAAACAAGGGTGCTCCTGAGGGCTCTAGAGACATCCAGACACTGTAGGGAAGACACACAACTCCATAAAATCAGCACCCCAATCAGTGGTCTTTACCATGGAATATATGATAACCTATATCCCCAATGTAACAGAGTTAGACTTATTTATAATTTCCCTACACATGATTCTTCTACCCCTTTTATTTGAACCTTTAATTAGCACTATACTCATTAAATATATGTCCAAGAGACTTAAATCTTTGGTCTATTCATATGACAGCTGAGCCTCTAATCTCAGCAGAATTGTGGCCAACAACTACTCTCCAGTTCATTGGGCTCACCAGGACAACTAAGAAAATTATGATGATGGATGACCCTCATCCAAAAAACAAAAAGTATCTACAACTTCAAGCAAAACAGTTCCTTCCATCATACCCAGTAAAATCTAAGTTCCCTCTCAATCTGAAGCAGAGCAGGCATCACCATCCCAAAATCCTCAAGACTGAAGAATGAAGAAAGATAAGGAAGGAACACAACCATGGACCAAAGTGGACTTATTATTACTGTACTAATGGAAGAACTTGCAACTTTGATATAAAGATGGTGGCTACCAGAGGTTCTGAGAGAAGGTAGAGGGAAGAATAAATGGAACACAGGGCATTTTTAGGGTATTGGAATTGTTTTGCATGGTATTGCAATGATGGATACAGGCCATTATACATTTTGTCAAAACCTATGAAATTGTAAAGTGCAAAGTGTAAACCATAATGTAAACTATAGACCTTGGTTAGTAGCAATGTTTCAATATTTGTTCATCAATTGTACCACACTAATGTAAGCTGTTATTAACAGGGGGAAATGTGAGAGGGAGAGGGGATAGGGTATAGGGAATCCCCTATACTTTGATGTAACTTTTCTGTAATTTAAAACTTATTTTAAAACAATGTTTATCATATGAAAAAAAGAGAATATGCTAAGCATCTCTCCTAGAAAAGTGTATAAAGGTTGATGGATTAATATTTACAAAATAATTTGAACTTCTTGAAGTTCCATAGAGTGTCTAAAATGTTAAAATAGTGTATTATTCTGAAACTCACTTTTTAATCTTTTGGTTTTTTAAAAAATGAATCCTTTTCCCCAAATATTAGTAAAAAACCAGAGTAAGCTGAGTAACAGATTTCAGCATTGTCGGTAGAGCAGTTTTCTTATTGCTTTGCCAATATCTTTGTTGGTCTCCTTGTTAATCATTTTACTTTATTATTTATTCCATATATATATTTCCATGAAGAGTTCTTAACTTGATGAAAATCTTATTTCTTGAACCACAATCAAATCTTACTATGGCCAGCTGCTATGTCTTCATAACTGTGAAAATATTGTATCTCTTTGCAAGTTGGCTTTAATACAAGGAAGGTTACTAAACTAACCCAATTAAATTGAGCATATCTACAAGTTTAGATGATTATTGCTGTTGTCTGTGAGAGCTGGAATCCAAAATGATGGATTGCTGGTCACCCTAGTGAATTTGAACGGGGAAAAATATCCCATCCTGGATTAGCTTGAATTGGCTTACACAAAGGTTTTATAATGCAAATTGGAGATATTGGACTTAGTAACAACCTACACTATCTGTTATATTCTCCTGTCTCATCATCACAGGAAGCTTTCTTGAGTATGACGCTCCATCCTCATTAATAAGCTCTGTGTTGTACATCTTTGTCTGATATGAAGCTGCCATACCTTGTCACCAATTATAGACTCTGAAAAGACCCATCTCATTATAGTACTTAAATTGCTTGTTCCTGAAGGTGATGCTTGGTGTGGCTCTTCTGCCTCTTGCCAACAGGAAAATCACCCTTGAAGTGAATAGGTGTCAGTCAAGAGCAACAAAAAGAAAAGCAAAAAGAATTAGTAAAAACAAAAACAAAAACAAAAAAAAAAATCCTGGCTAGAATATTTATCAGCTTATTGCACAGAAAAGAATTCAGATCAGACAAATAATATGCAAGGAAAAAAGAAACACTTCTGAATGATTTAATCACATGAAGCATTTCTGTCCATGAATTTGGGATCAAGAAAATTGTTGAATGTGAATCACACACATGGATTAAAGTAGATTGTTTACTGCTCTGTCATTGTAGCACTAAGTGAAGGATACAATGTTTGAAAATACCTTTTCTCTGTTTCTCATTGCATCACTAGGTGGTAGGAAATTGAGCACAACACAAGAGAATTCTTACCTTTGGATACCATAACCCTGCTTTCCCAACCTGGTCTACAGGATTTTTTTAGTTTACGAGGGCTACCATGGCAAATACCACATACTGGTTGGCTTAAATTACAGGAATTTACTGGCTCACAATTTGGGGGCTAACAGTACAACTTCAAGGTATTGATAGGCCATGCTTTCTTCTGGAGTCTTTAACATTCTGGTGCTGACTTGCCAGCAATCCTTGGCATTCCTTGGCTTGAACATGCATTTTTGCACCCATTACATGGCAATCTCTCTCTCCTTCTCCGGCTTCCACTGACTCCTATTTCCAAATGTCCTCTGCTTGTAAGGATTTTTTTTTAATTTTTTTAAATTTCATCCCCTCCCCTCCCTATTGCTTTTTGTGCTCGCTGTCTGCTCTCTGTGTCCATTCGCTGTGTATTCTTCTGGGTCTGCTTGTCTTCTCCTTAGGCAGCATCAGGAACCGATCCTGGGACCTTCCAGAGTGGGAGAGAGGCGCTCAATCTCTTGCACCACCTCAGCTTCCTGGTTTACTGCATCTCTTATTGTTTCTCCCGTGTGTCTCTTTCTGTTGCGTCATCTTGCTGTGCCACTTCTCTGCTCGGGCCAACATGCTGCGCAGGGCTGCACTCCACTTGGGCCAGCATGCCGTGCGGGCCTGCACTCTGCGCGGGCCAGCACTCCACATGGGCCAGCTCTCCGCTTGGGCCAGCTCGCCGCACAGGCCAGCTTGCCTTCACCAGGAGGCCCCAGGAATTGAACCCTGTACTTCCTATATGGTAGACAGGAGCCCAATCGCTTGAGCCACATCCATTTCCCTGCTTGTAAGAATTTTAGCCATGTTAGATAAGGCCCACCCTGATTCATTTTGGCCTAATCCTAGTAGGATCTTTGAAGGTCCTTATTACAAATGAGTTCACATTCACAAGACCAGGGGTTAGGACTTGAGCATGTCTTTGTGATGTGCATGTTCGCTCCACCACATGGGCTTTTCAATAAATTGTGATTGATCAGTAAATTGATGTATCAATGAAAGAATTGCTGCATCAACTGGACCAAGAAAGGGGATAGCAGAGTGTTCTTGCACCAAAGGAAAGCTAGTATATTAGGCTTGAAAGTATGTATGCAAAACACATTCAAAATGCATTCAAAGAACATTCATTTCCAGGTGCTAAAACGTTCTATTTACTCTATTCCATTTCAAAAGAAAAAAAAATCTCTTCACAAATGCCTCTTACTAACAATTAAAGCCATTATAAGCAAGAGTAAGGAAAAGTGTTTATACTTTACTTTTTGCCTTTTTGCTTGTGGAATGTACAAATATATTCACAGTTTAAGCCAATAGAGACTATTTTTAATGGTGGGGACTCTCCAAAGACGCTCTAGTTCAAATATCTGACCCACCCTTTCCCAGCTACAGAATTGAGTCAGCCAAGGGCTGGATGAAAAGGCTCACAGAAATCCTCAGAAACTAGTCATGCACTTCCTAGGTCAGCCCCTGAACACTAGTATACCCAGTTGTTACAATATGTTTCAAAAGTGTTTGTACACCTTGTAGTGCCTGCCAACATGCTATGACTCCTTTTTTTTTTTTAAGGAGGTACTGGGAATTGAACATAGGACCCTGTACATGGGAAATAGGCACTCAACCACTTGAGCTATATCTATTCCTTGCTATGTCTCTTTTGAAAAGAAAATGTTCAATATTAACCCCATCAGACTTAACTTGCCCTTTACAAGAAGATGAACATATTAAGCCCATTATTTTAAGAAGTCTACCTAGTCTAGCTAACAATATCCTCAAATGCATGAGAACTTACTATTTTCATATATTATCCATCTGTTTGTACATGTTTTCAGAAAAAAATAATAGAAAGAGAAAAAGAATAGTCAGATCAAATAGAAAACATATGTGCCAAATATGGCACAAGACACTTGAACAAGATACAATACTTATTTCCAATTCCCTATTTGGTATTGCTACCCAGAAGAATCAAATAATGAACCCTGTTAATCTGCAAGATGGAAAAAACTCCGCTGCTCACTCCTGGAATTCTAACATCCTTTTTGAACTCAAAAGAGCCTTCCATTAAGTAGTGTTAAGGAGCATTTTTGGCTTCCTTTCAGCAGAGCTGAGAACTGAAAACATTATTATTATTGCTAACTTTCTACTATTATGCTACAAAGCACTTTGCAAACTATAAAGAACCATACATTTATAAGGTTTTATTAGAAAGCCAGCTCCTTAAAGAGACATTATGATACATACAAGCACATTTTTACACCTAATGAAATATATGTGAATGTTCTTTTTCTATTCTACTTAAGTATTTTAAAGGAAAAGTTGAATATAAATCTAAGACACAAGTCAAAATCACATTCCCCTAGGTACCAAATAAATATGAAAGTGCAAGTGCTGAACATGGTAAAGGCAAAAACAAAACACATTTTATTATTTTTATTTAGCACAAAATATATAAACCTTTTTTCAAAAAGGATTACTTTCCCTTTCATGTTCTGAAGTCGGGGGTCATATTTTTAAAGAAAGGAAAAAGATTTCTTCTTGAACATATCTTTTTATCTGTGATGCTGGTAGCAATATGCTGTCAAATAAAGAACATTTGAGCCACTGCTATTTATTCTCCATGTAAATCTGAGTTGAGACAATAAGCAAAAAGGAAATTTGTGGCCTCTTATCTGAAAAATGATGGCTCAGAAAGGAAAACAAGAAAAAGTCTTAGACACAATCACTGATTTTTTCAAAGGAAAACAGATCAACATGAGCTGCTGAGTTTGCTTCACTGTGACTCAGGAGTCAAAGCACACCTACCCTAAGGAACCAAAATGTGTACTTGAGTTTGTCAGAGACGACCTGTGGTGATATTTCTCTTGTCAGCATATGTGGCTCCTAATATTTAAACTTTACTGTTGGAGATGAATGTGGAGGCCATCACTTCCCTTGCCTCTTTTCAGACCCACTTACCTACATCTCCCCCCTTAAGTCCCCAGTTTGTCCCAAGTCGTCCCTGAACGTAAGATAAGCTATCATATAAACTAATCCTAAATACACTACATAGGAAGGATTAGTAACATACAATGCTAGTTTAGTTACATACTGTAAGCTATATACAGTATATAAACTAAACTAACACACAATGTGTAAACTAAATTGGTGTTAAATATTACTAGTTCATGCTATACATGTGCTACCATTCGTCCTCACCACTTTTCACAAGTGTATACTTCCATATTTATAGTGAATTTGTCTTCACTATAAAGAGTCAGCAGTTGATCATCACAAATCTTAGTAGTGAGGTGGGCCAGTATGAGATCCCTAGTACTACAACATACCCAGAAACTTAGCAGTCAGTTTAGCTGATTTTCTGCTTATGACTTGAAACTTGAGTGACTTTATTTTCAAAATACAGGAATAAAGTTTTAAGTAGTTTGGTATAGTTCACTTATTTTTTTAAAAGGTATAACATTTTAGTGTTAATGCTCTTTGTGGCTGTCACGTTTGACTGTGTACTTTGGCTTTAAACAATCCTAGGGGATTTTGTGTAAGTAGTAAACAATAGGCAAGTTACCCCCCCAAGCTCCTGCAGTGTTCAAGCTGTCCTATTGTGCCGTGTGGCCCTGGGTGGCAGGATGGGCTGGTAGCATGAAGGCATGAAGTTAAGAGCCCCATAATATAGAACTCTAAACATCTTTAATAACATATAGAATCTATGGGAGTAACTGATGATATTTTTAGAGGACTGCTGATCATAATTCCTAATATTCAGGAGAACTTGAAACATGACCATATGAACATCTTCCTGAAATTGTGAGAATTCATAAAGAATGACTCCTAAAAAGCCCTTGTTGGCTCCAGCCTGGGTGTCTCCATCCATTTCAGATTCTGATTCATATTACAAAAATGAGAGAATTGATATGTTTACTCTCCTCACACAGGTAAAAATTAGCCCCTTTGAAAATGTTCATAAACATTTTCATTCCAAGGAATCTCATGGAAACCACCATACTCTCACTTTGTGTGCTAAGCATCAGCTGATTGATCAGGTATATTTGGCTCAAAGACAATTTGGGTCTTTGACTTCTTTGCTTACACAATTGATAAAGAGAGATTCAATATTACATGCTGACAAAAAGTATAACACAGCATTTGAGAAACATTTTTTATTTTATTCTTTAATATTACTAAACATAATTCAAATTAATTTTCCATCTCTTTAATTTCTATCTATTATACACTTTCAATGGCCAGAGCATATATGAAATGACCTAGCAGCTTTTAACTTCCTGTTCAGAACCATTTTTTAATTGAGATGGTGATTCCATGCTGAGACTTCAAAAGCCATCTTCCTTTTTTAAAGGAAAAAAAAAATGAGCTTTTTTCTTCAGAGATCTCTCCTCCTGTATGCCTTCATAATTCTGTGTAGATTTCTTTATATTTTTGGCTCACTCATATTCCCTATAAAGCAACTGATAAAAGAAAATTGCTTCTCTTTTATTTCCTTTAAAAATATACAAAAAATTATTTCCAGATATAATTTAACACATATAAAATGTTTTTTGAGTTCTACAAAGTAGTTCAGAGCTTAAAATTACTCTTTTTGTGTTCATCAATTATAACAAATGTACCACACTAATGAAAGATGTTGTTAATGTGGGAAAGTGTGGGAGGGTGAGGGGATGGGACATATGGGAATCACCTATATATTTTTTTATATTACATTTATGTAATCTAAAGCTTCTTTAAAAATTAAAAATTAAAAATTACTCTTTTTCTTTACTATATAGGTAGACGAATTTTCAAAATTACTATCCACATAGCATTCAGCTTCAGCTAAACATTTGTTGGGGCAAAATAAGAACCATTTAGCTGATGAATAAAATATCGTGCATGATGGTCTTAACATGAGGAACGTATAAGAAATCAGGTACTCGGAGAAGAGTAATTCACTCTTGGTTTTTCCTACTAAGAAGGAGTTCATCTTTGGTTTCTTTCAAGAACGGCCTTAATACAACTTCTAGCTCTTGGGTTTAATTCTCATACTAGTTCTGACTTTACATTTATTTCTGCATCTTCCCAATTTTGAATTAGTACAACTAAAAAAAAAAAACTCATAATTTTCTTGGAAATATGACTGCAACCCATTTCAGCAACCTTAATTGTATCTAGACTCAGATTCCAGTTACTCAAGAAATAAATGAAAAAGCTCTTGGAAGAATCAAGAAAATAGTTATCATAAAGCCCAGGAGTGTGGCAGGGGAGCTATATTCTAAACCTCAAACAAGAGTCAAATGTCTAGGTAATTTGTGTAGTTAAATATACTCATTTAACAAACTTGTCTACCTGGTTTCCTTGGAAACCTTCATTTGTCACCAAATGACGGTGGACACTTGATTAGATGCACAAGAAGAGAGCTAATAGCTGACCTATTGTGAAAGGACAATTCACAATGAAAGAAAAGGCAGGAGGGGTGGCAGAATCACAATTTACCTACAGTCATTTATTTCAGAAGCAAACTTACCCCATAAGCCTCAGGAAATCAATGTATTAGCATTGATATAAAAAACATTGGTCATAATTGTGAGCCCAGGTAGTCAAAAAGTTTTAAAGATAACTCATATTGTATTTAATAAGGCAAAGGATTATCATATATTTTAGATATATATCTATCAAAACAGCAAGCTTCTTCAAACGTAGCTTTAAAGAGATAGGTTTTATGTATTAAACAGGTTCATATTTACTGAATATATCAATTCCTAAAATAATAAATATGAAGCATATTAATTTTATAAGGAAGTTAACATAAAAGAATTGCATGAAAATAACACTACCAAAATGAAGTTATTTACTAGGAATATACTCTTCTCTTTTCATATTAAAAGTGGCTCACAATATCTTCTCTACTTCATCTTATAAAATTGAGAATGAAATAATTTTTATATATAGCAAAGTTGAATAAACAAAAGATAGCCTTAGTTCTTTTTTGTAGTAAATGAAATCAGGAAGTGAATCAAGGTCTGACCTTATCCTAAAGTAATGCTGTTTCTTAGTAACAGTAAATAATTTTTACTTTCTGTGAGAAAAAATGACTGCCCAAGCATTTTTAACTCTCTTAATGACAGACATGGTAATATAATCTGCTTTTTGCATGTTTATTCCCATATCGCTGTAATGGTTCATATCATATGCATATTTGACTAGATTATGGTGTCCAGTTTTTTGGTCAAGAACTGGTCTAATTGTTACTTTGAGGGCATTTTGTGGATTTAAAACTTTAGTCAGTTGATTGCATTTATGACTGATTACATCTACAATCAACAGAGGAGATTGCCTTTAGCAACGAGAGGAATCTCCTCATCCAATGGGTTGGAGGTCTTAGAGGGAGAACTGAGGACATCAGCAGTCAGAAAGAAGAATTTCTATCTCTACTTCAGCCAGACAGCTTCTCCTGGGGAATTCATCACCATCATTGAGTTCCCAACTTGGGCTCTGTCCTATGGAGTGTGAAATTGCCAGTTCCTCTGGTCACAGGAATGAATTCCATAATAGATCTCTCTCTCTCTCTCTCAGTCTGTCTCTCTCCTCTCTCTGATGGTTTTGTTTCTTTGGAGAACCCTAATACACTAACTCTTTCATGATTTTCAGGTTGTCTGTTGTAGATACTGTATCTCAAATGTCATTTTTCCCTCACTTTAACTCTACTAATTCTATATTGTTTGCATATCTTGTAAATTCTGGTCTCTTTGTTAATTTTCCAGCCCAAGGCAATAGAAAGTTTTCTTCTATGAAACATGGGAAATATGAGAATATCCTTGCAGGGCTGGTAATATGTGACTCTTGAAGGAGGAACTTTCCATCTTGACCAAACAAATAAGTTAGATTGATGCAGAGGCAGAATAAGTAAATGTTTAGATCCAAATATTAATAATATTCTATAGCATTGCAATTCAATAGAACTTTCTGTGCTGATGAAAATTCTTTATATCTATGAAACTCAGTACAGTAACTATTAGCCACATATGGCTAATAGGCATTTGAAATGTGCCTAGTGCTACTGAGAAACTAGGTTTTACATTTTATTTGATTTTAAAAATGCAATTTTATATAATCACATGTGGTTATTAGCAACCAAATAGAGCAATGCAGTTCTATAATATTAAGCAAGAAATCTTGGTTAAATTGCCTTCAGTCCACTATGTAGAATGTTCAATGTAAGAACTCTAGTAAAGTTAAGAATATGCTACATATACATGTAAAATATATATAAATAACTTTATATTCTACCTACATTCCCTGGAGATTATTAAGCATTACTTGTAATGTTCTTTAAACATTATTTGTAATGTTCCTTAAACAACTGGCAAAATATTTCCTCTGAATGCCTCAAATTTACTGTCTATCTTAAGTAGGTTAAACAAATAATCCTATTTAAGTTAAGCAGGGAAAAATTGAATCAACTTACTTATTTTTAACATTTTATTATAGAAAATTTCAAACCTATTTTAAAAAGTAGAAAGTATAGTATGATAAACCAACATATACTCATTGTGTACCCAAATCGCCACCTACTTCCTCCCACCCTTAGATTATTTTTAAGCAAATCTAAGATCTGCCTTCAGAATTCCTTTTTACAGTTAAATCTTATTCCATTGTATTATATACCACATTTTATTTATCTATCCATTGTTTAATGGACACTGGAATTGCTTCCATCTTTTAGCAATTGTGAATAATGCTGCTATAAACCTTAGTGTGCTGTTATCTGAGTCCCTGCTTTCCAATTCGTTTGAGTCTATTCTGAGTGGTGGGATTGCTGGGTCATATTGGAGCTATATACTTAGCAAACTGTCTTCTACAGAAGCTGCACCATTTTACATTACCACCAGCAATGAACGAATGTTCCTATTTCTCTGCATCCTCTCTAACACTTATTTTCTGTGGTTTTTTTTTTTTAATAGTAGCCATTCTAATGGGTGTGAAATTGTATCTCATAGTGGTTTTAATTTGCATTTCCCTGATGGCTAATGATGTTGAGCATCTTCTCATGTGCTTTTTTTGGCCATTTGTATATGTTCTCTGAGATGTCTGCCCATTTTTTAATTGGGCTGTTTGACTTTTTGTTGCTAAGTGTAGGATTCCTTTATATTGGAAATGTGGTTTCCAAATTTTTTCTCCCATTGTGTAGGTTGTCATTTTACTTTCATGATAAAGTTCTTTCATGCATAAACGTTTTTATTTTGATGACTTCCCATTTATCTAATTTTTTCTTTTGTTGCCTGTGCTTTGGGTGTAAAGGCTAAGAAATTATTGCCTAATGCAAAGTTCTGAAGATGTGTCCCTAAGTTTTCTTCTAGGAATTTGATAGTTCTATCTCTTATATTAATGCCCTTCACCATTTTGAATTGGTTTGTGTATATGGTGTGAGGTAGGGATCCTCCATTTTTTGCTAATGAAGACCTAGTTTTCCTAGCACTGTTGGTTGAAGAGACTAGTCTTGCCCAATTGAGTGGTCTTTGACATCTTGTCAAAAATCAGTTGGCCATAAATGTGAGGGTTGATTTATGAGCTCTTAATTCTATTCCATTGGTCTATTGTCTGCCTTTGAGCCATTATCATGCTATTCTGATTACTGTGGCTTTTTAATAAGTTTTAAGATTGGAAAGTGTGAGTCCTCCAACTTCATTCTTCTTTTTCAAGATAGCTTTAACTGTTTGGGACCCTTTACCCTTCCACATATATTTGATCATTGGCTTTTCCATTTCTGCAAAGAAGGTTGTTACAATTTTGATTGGGATTGCATTGAATCTATAAATTGCGTTCGGTAGTATTGACCTCTTAACAATATTTTGTCATCCAATCCATGAACCTAGAAAGTCCTTCCACTTACTTAGGTCTTCTTTGATTTCTTTTAGTAATGTTTTGTAGTTTTCTGTGTACAAGTTCTTTATATTCTTGGTAATATTTATTTCAAGATATTTGATTATTTTAGTTGCTATTGTAAATGGAATTTTTTTCTTGATTTTCTTCTTCCACTTGTTCATTCCTTGTGTATAGAAACACTACTGATTTTGTAGTGTTAATTTTCTACCCTGCTGCTTTGCTAAATTAATTTATTAGCTCAAGGAGCATTGTTGTGCATTTTTCAGGATTTTCAGTATATAGGATCATATCATATGCAAATAGGGGATGTTTTCTTTCTTCCTTTCCCATATGAATGCCTTTCATTTCTTTTTCTTGCTTAATTGTTTTGGCAAGAACTTCCAGTACAATGTTGAATAACAGTGGTGACAGTGGGCACCCTTGTCTTCTTCCTGATCTTAGAAAGTTTTCATCATTTAAACATTAAGTGGAATGTTAGCTGTGGGGTTTTCATATATGACCTTTATAATTTGGAGGAAGTTTCTTTCTATTTCTAATGTTCTAAGTTTTTTTTTTTTAATCAATTAAGGGTGCTGTATTTTGTCGAATACTTTTACTGCATCAATTGAAATGACCATGTGATTTTTTTCCTTCATTCAGTTGATGTGGTGAATATATTAATTGACTTTCTTATCTTTAACCAACCTTTCCTAACAGAGATAAATCCCAAATGATGTATAATTTTTGGTGTATAATTCTTTTAATATGCTGTTGGATTTGTTTTGCTAGTATCTCTTTGAGGATTTTTGCATATATATGCATAAGAGATATTGGTCTGTAGTTTTCTTGTGGTATCTTTATCTAGCTTATTATGATGGTGATGTTGGCCTTGTGGAATGATTAGGGAGTTTTCCCTCTTCTTCAAATTTTTAATAAGATTTTGAGCAGAATTGAAGTTAAATTTTCTTGGAGTGTTTGGTAGAATTCCCCTGTGAAGCCATCTGGTCCTGAGATTCTCTTTCTTGGGAGGTTTTTGAATAATAATTCAATCACCTTACTAGTAATTGGTTTGTTGAGATTGTCTACTTCTTGAGTCAATGTAGGTAGTTTGTGTGCATCTAAGAATATGTCTATTCCATCTAGATTATTTAATTTATTGACATATAGTTGTTTGTAGTTCCCTGTTATAGTCCTTTTTATTTCCTTGGAGTCCATAGTAAAATACCACTTTTCACTTCTGATTTTCGTTATTTGTATCCTCTTTTCTTTTTTCTTTGTCAGTTTAGCTAAAGGTTTGTCAATTTTATTGATCTATTCAAAGAACTGACTTTTGGCTTTGTTGATACTCTCTATTAATATCTTGTTTTCTATTTCATTTCTCTCTGCTGTGATCTTTCTTATTTCCTTCTTTTTGCTTGCTTTGGTTTGGTTTTATTTTTGTTGTTGTTCTTCCAGTTTTGAGGTTAGGTCTCTGATTTGAAGTTTTTCTCTTTTTTAATGTAAACGTTTACCACTATAAATTTCCCTTTTAGCACTGCCTTTGCTGCATCCTATGAGTTTTGATATGTTTTACATACATTTTCATTCACCTCAAGATATTTTCTAATTTTGTTTCTGATTTCCTTTTTTTAAAAAAGATTTATTTTTATTTATCCCCTCCCCCTCGTTATTTGAGGTTACTGTCTGCTCTCTGTGTCCATTTGCTGTGTGCTCTCCGTGTCTGCTCATCTTCTTTTTAGAAGGCACTGGGAACTGAACCTGGGACCTTCCATGTGGGAGAGAGACACTCAGTCACTTGAGCCACCGCAGCTCCCTGGTTTGTTTCATCTCTCATTGCCTTTCCTCTTTGGCTCTTTGTTGCATCATCTTAATGCATCAGCTCACCGCTCCTGCCTGTCACACCACCTTACCTTCTCCAGGAGGCACTAGGTACTGAACCTGGGACCTCACCTGTGGTAGGCAGGAACCCAATCACTTGAGCCACTGCTTCCCTCTAATTTCCTCTTTAACCCAGTGGTTGTTTAAGCATATATTTAATTTTTCCATTTCTCCCTCTGTTATTGATTATTAACATCAGTCCATTTTGGTCAAAGATTATATATTGTATGATTTCAATTTTTTTATTTTACTGACATTGTTTTGTAACCCAACACATGACCTAATCTGAAAAATGATCCACGTGTATGTAAGAAGAATATATATTCTGTGTTTGTTCAGTGCAGTGCTCTGTGTATGTCTGTTATGTATAGTTGGTTTAGAGTATCATTCAAGTCCTGTACTTCCTTACTGATCTTCTGAAGATGTATATGGCATATTTTTTCCATTCTTCCATCCTAGACCTACTTGTATCTTTGAATTTAAGCTGAGTCTCTTGCAGACAGCATATAGCTGGGTCAGGATTTTTTTTATTCCATTCTGCCATTCTCTGCCTTTTGACTGGAGAGTTTAATCCATTTACATTTACATTCACTACTGAAAATACAGGGCTTTCTTCTGCTAATTTGTTATTTAGCCTTTGTAAGTCTTACATTTTTTTGTCTCTAACTTTTGTTAATGCCTATTTTTAGATAAATTTTTTATATTTGCTTCTTTGTATTGTACTACATTGAGTACCTTCTTTTTCTATCTGAATATGCTTTTCATTTATTTTCTTTGTGGTTATCATAGGGTTAATACATAAAATCCTAAATAAATTACAACTTTGTTTGGTTTGATACTACTTAATTTCAATAGCAGGCACATATAATTTTCTTATACTTTTGGTCTCCCACCATTTTTTTTTTGTACTTGTTACCACCTGTATCTTTGTACATTGTATGTCCCAAAACATAGAGTCATCACTACTTTTTAGGCATAGCTTGTAAGGCAGGTCTCGTGATGATGAACTTCCTCAGCTTTGGTTTACCTGAGAATCTTAATCTCTCCCTCATTTTTGAAAGAGTGTTTTGCCAGATATAAAATTCTTGGCTGGCAATTGTTTTCTTTAAGCACATTAACTATTTCAACCCACAGCTTTCTTGCTCCATGGTTTCTTATGAGAAATTTACACTAAGTCTAATTAGGACTTCGTTGTACATAACATGCTGGTTTTCTCTTGCAACTTTCAGCACTCTCTTCTTCTCCTTTGCATTCCATAGTGTAATCAATATATGACAGACTGTAATTTTCTTCATGTTTATGCTTTTAGGTGTTATCTGAGTTTCTTGGGTATGCATATTCACATCTTTTGCTAAGTTTGGGAAGTTTTTTGTCATTATTTCTTTGAATAATCCTTCTGTCCCTTTCTCTTTCTTCTCCTCTGGAATTCCCATAATGCATATATGGGTGTGCTTGATGGTGTCCCATAGCAGGCTTAGGATGTTTTTGCTTTTTTTTTTTTTAAGATTTATTTATTAATTTATTTATTCCCCCCTTGCTGCTTGTGCTTGCTGTGTCCATTTGCTGTGTGTCTTCTCCGTGTCTGCTTATCTTCCCCTTGCTGTGAGGTCCCACTGCATCAGCCTCTCACGCTGCGCGGGCCGGCCTGCCCTCACAAGGAGGCCCTGGGAAGCGAACCCTGGGCCTCACACATGGTAAACGGGGGCTCTACTGGTTGAGCCACACCCTCTTCCTGTTGTGAGGGCTTGCTGCATCAGCCCACTAGGCTGTGCGGGCCGGTCTGCCCTCACAAGGAGGCCCCGGGAAGCGAACCCGGGGCCTCCCATATGGTAAATGGGGGCTCTATCGACTGAGCCACTCCCGCTTCCCTGTTTTTGCTTTTAATATTTCTTTTTTCTTTCTGCTCCTCAGTCTGACTCATTTCAAGTGTCTTGTTTTCAGGTTCACTGATTCTTTATTCTGCCAGCATCAATCTGCTCTTGAAACCCTCCTGGGCGTTTTTCATCTCAGTAACTGTGGTCTTCAACTCCTGTAGTTTGTTTGGTTCCTTTTTAAAAATTAATATCTCTTTACTTAGATATTGCTCATTCATTGTTTTCCTGATATCCTTTGGTTCTTTATCTGGACTTTCTTCCAGCTCCTTGAGCATTTTTAAGATGATTTTTAAAAGTCTTTTAAATGTTCAGTATATCCACATTCTCATTTCCTTCATTAGTGTTTTCTGTATTTTATCCTCTTCCTTTTGATGGGTCATTTCCTATTTCTTTGTTTGTCTTTTACATTTTTTGTTGCATGCTGTACAGTTAATATTTTAAAATGTTAACTCTGGGATTTTTTCTTTGAGATCTGAATTCTCAGCCTGGAGAACTCTGCCACATTCTCCAAGGGAGCAGTAGCAGTCCCCTGAGTGCAGAAGTAGTGTCTGGCAAAAGAGGATGGCCCACTGATGGGTTCTTGTTATTGAGGACTAGCCTTATGAGTCTTTGCTTTTGTAATTGAAACTTAGCCTATTGTTATGGGGTGCCTAAGGGTTGCCATCTGAGAGCCTCCTTGTTGCTCAAATGTGGCCTCTCTCTAAGCCAAACTCAGCATATGAATGCATTACCTTCCCCCCAACGTAGGACATGACTCCTGGGGATGAGCCTCCCTAGCAATGAGGGATTAATACCAAGTGCCAACTGGCAACACCATTGGAAAAAGACCTTGAATAAAAGGGGGAAAGAGTAAAGAGAAATGAGTTCATGTGGCTAAGAGACTTCAAAGAGAGTCAGGATGTCATCCCAGAGGTAATGCTTACGCACACCTCAGTAGGATCTCATAGAACACCAAAGTGGGGATATCACCCCACACAGAGGGGCTCCTGAGGGCTCTGGAGACACCCAGGTCCTATATAAGTGGGGATAGCCCCAGAGATTGATGCCTTATTAGTGGGCTCCTCTTTGGAATCTGTGCTCCTGAGAGTGACAGAGTCGGACTCAAATAAGTCCTCCCTGCACATGGTCCATCAGTCCCTTCTATTCAAACCTATATGTG
>JAQZBX010002714.1:0-69836 GCA_029593785.1 Cabassous unicinctus
AAAAAAAAAAAAAAAAAGAATTTGGCACTGTATCCATATTTTTAAAATAAATAAAAACTTATTGCTAATGAGGTGGATGTGGAGGGCAGAAGGAAGTAATGAGTTCCTATCTGAGACAAAGTAGAGACCAGGGAAAAGCACAGCCCCAGAAAGGCTAAATAATTTGGCAATGCTTACCTGAGGCTGATTCCAGGTTCTGCAAGAGTTGGAGACAAGTCTCTGTCATTTATGCTCCAGATGAAGTTAATGATCTGGACTCCACAAATGTGGAAATCCTCTAACAAGTCATCTCTCTACGCCAATCCCAAAGCTCCACTCCTTTCCCTAACCTAGAAGCATGGTAGAAGTTGGCCATTATCACTAGTTGACTGCTGCTGGTAAATAATTATGGAAGTGAGATGGTATGAGATATGGCCTGTTAAACTGTCATTGTGTAACTCAGACTTATCTATATTTTTGTTTTTAAATTTGATTTTGGATTATCATTGACTTTATCATTCTTCTCCTAGCACCTTCTTACTTAGCTCAACTGGTCCTTAATGGGATAAGTTGATGGAACAATAAAAAAAAATCCAATAATACTTATTATGTAAAAGAAAATGGCAATTTTTAATGAATTCAATCCCTTGTTTGAATTATATTCAAACAAATTAATTGTATGTATTAGAAGATTTCCTCATTTCAGATAAGAGCAAAATAAGCAGGAAGCTTATTTTCAATACTTCACTCTTGATAATTTGATCATTAATCAACCCCGATACCATTATTTTTATCCCTTTACTCTGTTTTCCCTCAGTTCCAAATTGTGCTTTGACCTGTGTTCTACAATTTTTCCCTAAAGGTCAGGCTTATGACTTATCAACTGGACATTCATCTCAACTGCTATGTATTTGATATCTTCTGTGCCTCAGAACTGTTTCATGCTATGGGGATTATGAAGAAGTATATGACATCATCTTTGTCCTGAAAGTATACTTTGGGAAACAAAACTTAACCCTAGGAAAAATTTAGAGAAAGTAAGCATTCTATTGGTAGGATAAATCAGGCTTTCATTTTTTTTTTCCAGGGCACAAAATGTTTATTGACCCCCTTGTCTTTGCCAGATATTCTGCTTACTACTTGGGACACAATGTTGAAAAATGTAGACATGCTTCCTGCCCTTGTGGAAGACAACAGATATTAAGCAAATAACTAAGAATGCGGAAGTGATTAAAATCATGATAAGCACTGCAGAAGAAAAGTATCAGATGCTATAAGACTTGGTAATAAAGAAATTTAATCTAGTCTGGAGAGTTGGGAAGTGTACCCTAAGGAAGTTACATGTAAGCTGATAAGTGTAAGGGAAGAGGAGAGCAATACAGAGGAAGAAGTATGTAGAAAAATACTGATTCAGAAAGAAGCTTGGACCTTTGAGATGACAGCATAGTGAGGATGAAGATAAGAGTGAAAGATAATGAAGACTGCCAGATTCTGCAAGCCATTATAGGACATATAAACAACTTTGGAGTCTATCCTAAGTGCAATAAAAATCTATTAAAAGAGTTTCAACTTAGGAAACAAGGCAATCAGATTTGCCTTTTAAAATGTCACTCTGGCTACTAAGAGAGAATGAATTATGGGTCGTAGAAGGAACTATTCCATAGTCCAAGTAGTACATGATTATGACTCAATCTCATATAGTGGCAGTGTTGGTGGAGATAAGTGAGGGAATTTGAATTGCACTTATGAAGTCGAATTAAGAAGACTTGGTTATGTGTTGAATATGTGAGGTAGAGGAGAGGAAAGTATCAACAAAGTCCCCAGATCTCTGGCAGGAACACCTAGTAGAATAATGGAAGAGAGATCTATAGCGGTTTCCCCATGGAGGAGAGTCACCTCAGCTAGAGTAAGTGGACAAGGTTCATGCAGGGTATGATTCAGAAGAAGAGATGAGTATAAAATGAAGAAGAAGTGGAGCAACCGTTAAAGAAGGAAATCTTTGCACACACTTGGAAGGGGTGGATACATCATTGGTGTTGAGGATAGCAATATTTATTGATAAGCTTAGGTAGGCAGACAGAGAAATTAGAATACTTGAATGTTAAAATTTTGATCTCCTAGGTCATTAGGAAGTCATTTATGGTTTGGACAAATACTGTATTAACAATATTCCTCTTGGAATGAAGCACAGGATATATTTGAATTGGGAGAAGCTGGTTATAAAACTATGGCAAAGTGAATAAAGTACAAACTCTCCAATAAGAAAATAGACCAAAGACATAAATTCACAAAAGAAATATAAATAACTAGTAAATTTATGAAAAAATGATTTACTTTATCAATGATCAAATAAGGTTGAGAATTAAAAGAAAATACAATTTTAGCTATAAAATTGATAAGTGTTTTCTAAAAGAGATAATACCTATTTTTTCTGAAGGGTGACAAAACAGATACACACTGCTGGAAGTAAAAATGAAAGGAAATTTGGCAAGCTCATTCAAAATATTTCATTAATTCATAACTCAGTGTTTCAACTTCTTAACATTGATCTTGAGGAAATAATCAGAGATTCACACAAACATGTATGTATACAGATGTCCAAATCAATGGTATTTATACTAAGAAGAAATTAGTAATGAAATAAATATGCAAAAGTGGGACTAAATATATAAATTATGGTGCATTTGTAAGAAAGTTAAATGCCTTGTTAAAAACCATGTTTCTAAAGAAAAGTGAGAGGCTAGAAGAATATGCCACAATATGTTAATAGCTGTTTTTTAAAAAACTGGTTCATAACATCCCCCCAAATTATGCTTTAAATGTTTTATGTTTTAAAAATTTCTATCTTCTGATTTTTTATAATAAGAAAAAGAACAGCAAGGATTTCTACTTTTAAAAGCAATTTCAGTAGTTCATATATGAAATTATTGAACCATTTGGTAGCAATGAGAATAAAGAGGAAGGAACAAACTTTTTTGAGAGAACTAACAAAATTCAGTTGCTTGGTACACTAGATTAAGAGAAGAATGGGCCGGTTTTAGCTTCTGGGTGGTAGAAAATAGAACTATGTTAACAGGAAGGATGTATGATTATTTGGGGAGAAGATGAAAATTTCATCATTGGGAATGCTTGGTTTAAAGAAAAGTATTCAACATCCTACAGGAAAAATAAGACTGAAGCTTAGGGAAAGGGTCACCTGGGCAAATTCACAGAAGATGAGAGAGAAAGAATAGAAGACTAAGGACTGGGCCCAAGGTCCTACACTTCCAAAAGCTTGCTTTTAGCATTTTCAATGACAGAGATAATAGGATTTGTATTTAGAGCCAGTAACTACAAGACTAATGTTTTTTGACAGCTGCATATACACTCACTGGATGAGATTACAAATTAACTTACTTAAAGCAATTTAGCTTAGTATGTCTGGGCACTGTGGTTTTAGTGAGGAGGCATGCCAGATGTAATTTACATTATGTAGGCATTAGGAATAAATCTTGTGATCTTGCTGGCTTATGTTTCAGGGAAAAAATATTTTTTTTGATTTTTAAAAAAAATTTCCTAGACTGTGCTTCTTAATGATTACTTATTCAACTGGCTTGCTTTTTGATAAAGTTCAGAAACTATTATCTTATTACTATATTTCACATGAAAGACATGAAGAATATTAACTGGAAATAATTTGCAAACTATTGACTCAAATAAAAACTACTATGAAACCTATTGCTAGATCTTGTTCTCATAAGAATTCATCATTTTTATTGCCAATATTTCAAATCAAGAATAAGTAAAATATCCAAGCAAGGTTGGAGAATTTAAAGGAAAGTTATTTCCTTTAAAATTATTTTAAATATAAGTAGTATACTATTATAAAATAAATAATTATAAAATAATACCTTTGCTTCTGGCATTGAACTATAAGGACAAGAAGAGAATGCTGTGTCTGCCTTTATTGGACATTGGCAATGAAGTGACCAATAATTATTGAGTATATGAATGCATTTTATCATCATTATTATTTCAATAAGATGCACCTAATAAATGTATGATATATTCATATTAGTTGAATTTTTACAATATGAAGGCATGATAATAAATCAAATTCCCACCTCAAATGAGATATTTTTCCCTAAAGTTTTATTTTGAAAATTATCAAGCTTACAGAAAAGTGAAGAATTTTATGGTGAATAAACAAGTGCCCTCCCACTAGATACTATAATTAGTCAATTTTATTATACTTGCTAGAGCACATAATTATCTATCCATTCTGCTATCAATCTATCAACCCAACTGCTTTTGAATGCTTCCAATTTACAGACATCTGTACATTCCCCCAAATATTTATGCATGTGCATCCATAACTGAAGTTTAATATTTTACAGAAATTTTTTCTTTTGAGGAAAAATTTACATAGAACAAAATACAAAACTCTTAAGTATACCATTCAATCAGTCATGTCTTATTCACATTACATACACCTGTACAGCCCCAAACCCCTGTCAAGATACAGAAGATTCCTGTAACCCCAGAAAGCTCCTTCAGGCAGCATCCCAATCTCTGCTTCCACCACCCTATAGACAACCACCTTTCTGATTTTTTTTCATGCATTATTTTTTCCTGTTCTAGAACTTCATATAGATCTTACAGTACGTAATCACTTGTTTAAAAATTTTTTCACTCAGCACTATGAGATTCATCCATGTTGCTGTATTCATTTTTATTGCTGAAGCATATTCCATTGTATGAATAAGCCACAGTTTATCTATTCTGCTTTTGGTGGGCTTCTGGATTCTTTCGAGTTTTGTGTTACTATGAATACGCTACTATGAACATTCTTGCATAGGTTGTTTGTGTCTATGTTTGTGAACATGTGCTTTCATTTCTCTTGAGTAAATTCTGAGCCACAGAATAGGTGTATATTTCTTTTTTGTTTTTTGTTTTTCAATGCCAGACCTTTTCTCAACGTGGTAGTACCCCTTTCCTATAACCAATAGAATATGAGAATCTTTGTTGGTCTATATGCTCACATTTGTTAGCCATCTGGTAGATGTGTTGCCTGTATTTCTGGGTTCTTTTCCTTTGTAAATTACAGAAATAGTAATTCATTCTTGTTAGAAATAACTCCAAAATGCATATGGTTCTATGCAACTGGTGATTTTTCCCCCTCATCCTTTATAACCCCAACTGTAGGAGACTAGAGCAAGTCTCAGAGATTTCTTGCTCTAAGATACCAAAAGGAGCATGGGATATGGAACTCTAGGTAAGACTCCCTCATCAGGCATTGAAAAGGAGCCCAGAATATCTGTGTGCTCCATATAAGACCATTGTCCAGCAAAAGAGAAGGACCCCACAACTTGACATGCTCCTGGAAAAAGCCTTATTCTTTCCTTCCCTGAACACCATTCACAGCCTTACCATCACTGTCTCCCTAGAAATGATCAGAACACATTTTATTATGCCATTCACATACTACTTTTGTGGCAACAAGGAAGTAAGGACTGCTAAGCCATCCTTCCTCTCCTTAACTCAAGTTCCTGTGTGGCTTTATAGGCAATAGGGTAACTATAAGACATACTTCATATTTTATTTGTGTTTTGTTTGGATGTTGCCACTGAAATAAAATCACCATGATGACCAAGATTGTTTTTCAGTTTTTCTTCACTGCTATATCCTCAGTGTTTAGAGTACTTGGCACATAGTAGGGTAAATACTTGCTGAATGAATAAACTTCCTTTGACAAGGAAGTTTTGTCTCCTGTAGTGGGGAAAAAAAACTTTGAATCTTACATATAAAAGAGAAAACGTGAGAAAATCAAGCATACAATGTATGACGGGACCTGCCTTGATTATGCAATTACTTAATGCATAATTAATGCAACATTGCTTAATGTTTCAGCAATGTTGAACCTCTGGCAAGGTATCCTGCCTAATACTATATGAGTTTTAGAGTTTGAGTAACCTCAAACATCCACCCTCCAATCTCATGTAGAGCTAACTTCTCTAGTGTCTTTGATATTCCAACTTTTGATTGATGTTTCCAAGGATAATGAGAATGTTAACAAGGTTTCTTAATTTCTGGGCCATTCCTTTCAGGTTCCTACACTATTAACTTATTTAATCATTACAGTGAAACTAAAGAATAGGCATTATTAGTACCAGTCAAGTAAGACCACTTTATAGAGGAGGAAACTGAGGCCCAGCAAGGTTAAGTAATGTGGATTTCAAGTCAGAAAATCTAACTTCAGTGTCTGTGCTTTTAACTATTCTGCTTCTCAGCAAGATGTCAAAGTAAGACAGACTGTTCTGAAAGATTCCAAAGGGGATATAAGCAAAAATGGTTATATGAATCTTGAATACACTCACTGACCTCAGGCACATAAAATAACTGAGTGAGTAGATCTTGACTAGAACATTTCCCAAGGGAGCAGGTCGGGATGCTCTCTCTTCCTCTCAAGTAAATAGCGACAGCCTTCAATGGGTGTCTCAGAAAACTTGGTATCTGTCCTCTGATGTTAGGGAAGCATGGTGTATTTATTCCAGCTATGGATCAAAAAAGCAAAGATGGGCCTGGCAGCTGTTCCAAAGGCAAGAGTAAAGGGATTTGTCACCTAGTTATGATCAGCTTTCCGTCTCACTTCCTGCTGGAGCAAAGAATGTGTGTGTCTTTTCTGAGGACTACGTGAGGGCCATAAGTAAAAGAAAGCCAGTGTGTGGATAGCCTTAAGCCTTGTCTAGTAGCATTGTTTTATAGGAGCAAAAGGACCTTAACACTAAGAGGTGGGAATCACTATATTTTGAGGATTTGCAAATTAAGCAACAAGTCAGTAGAAAAAAGCATTCACTCAGATTGAGAGAATTGTACGTGAGTGAGAGAATCTCTGAATACACAAACACAACTACTAGGAACACTGTCAACTTTAAACACTTAAGTAGGTCCATAAAGCATGAAGCCAGCCCACAAAAATACTAGTCAAGTAAGACCTATCCTTTTCTCCTCACTCTGTATTTCAACTCTGGGGAATCAGAACTGCAGTTAAATGATGCCAAGGGCAAAAGGAAATTGGCTATACCCTTGATTAAAATCAAAAGCTTTGGCTAGTATATAGAACCATACATTCTAAATAGTGAATTGATGCTGTTTTGTGACTTAAAAGGCCAAGGATATTTAAAACAGAATATCTAGATGGAAGATATATAAGGAAACAGAAAATTGAATAATATGTTAAGTGAACTAGGGCTAACAGATAAATAAGGAAATTTGTAACCCAGACAGCAGGGTATACATGCTTCTCAAGTGCACATGGATTATTCTCCAGGATAGACTGCAAGTTGGTTCACAAAACAAGTCTTAATAAATTTAGGAAGATTGAATTTATACAAGGCATCTTCTCTGATCATAATGGAATGAAGTTGGAAATCAATAACAGCCAGAGAACTGGAAGATCCACAAATATATGGAAGTTAAATAACTCACTCTTAAACAATCAGTGGGTCAAAGAAGAAATTGCAGGAATATCATTAAATATCTTGAGACAAACGAAAATTAGAACACAGCATATCAAAACTTATGGGATACAGAAAAGGCATCCATGCATGCTGAGAGGAAAACTTATAGCCCTAAATGCTTATATTAAAAAAAAAGAAATATCTAAAATCAAAGACCTTACTTCACACTTGGAGGAACTAGAAAAAGAACAGCAAACTGATCCCAAAGCAAGCAGAAAGAAAGAAATAACAAAGATTAGGGCAGAAATAAGTGAAATTGAGAACAAAAAATAATACAGCACATTAGCAAAACCAAAAGTTGATTATTTGAAAAGATCAATAAACTTTACAAACCTTTAGCTAGACTGAAAAGAAAAGAGAAAGAACAAATAAAAACAAAAAATGAGAGAGGGTGCATTACTACTGATCCCACAGAAATAAAAAGGATCATAAGAAGATACTATGAACTGATGTATGCTAACCTAGAGGAAATGGGCAAATTCCTAGAAACATATGAACAACCTACATTTACTTTAGAAAAAATAGAAAGCTTCAACAGACCAATTGCAAATAAAGAAATTGAATCAGTTATTAAAAACCTCCCAAGAAAGAAAAGCCCAATACCAGATGGCTTCACAGGTGAATTCTACCAATCATTCCAAGAAGAATCAGTACAAATCCTGCTAAAACTCAAAAAATTTTGATGAAGAGGAAATACTACCTAACTCATTCTATGAGGCCAACGTCACCCTGATACCAAAACTAGATAACAATACTACAAGAAAAAAAATTTAGAGAACAATCTCTAATGAATATAGATGCAAAAATCCTCAAAAAGTACTTGCAAATAGAAACAAACAGCACATTAAAAGTATCATATACCAGGATCAAGTGGGCTTTATCCCAGGTATGTATGGGTGGTTCAACATAAAAAAAAATCATTAATGTAGTATGCCATATTAACAAAATGAAGGGGAAAAAACACATGATTGTATCCATTGAGACAGAAAAGGTATTTGACAAAATCCAGCATTCGTTTTTGATAAAGAAACACTTAGAAAATAGGAATAGAAGGGAACTTCCTCACCATGATAAAGGACATATATGAAAAACCCTCAGCTAACTGCATACTCAATCATGAAAGTTTGAAAGTTTTCCCTCTAAAATGTGGAACAAGACAAGGATGTCTTGTTCTAGACAGAGCAGTTAGGCAAGAAAAAGAAATAAAAGGCATCCACTTTGGAAAGGAAGAAGTTAACCTTTGAAATATACATCTGTTCAGTTTTTGATGGTAGAACTTTGAAAAAGGATTAAAGTGGTTTTGATCTGTTTAACAAGAACTTCTAAGGGATGGGGAAGAACCTTAAAATGTACCATAACATGTATAATCTCTCATCCTGAATTAAGACTGTTGTGGTTGGTCTTACATTTATCTAGGATAATACCCTAAAATCTTTCTCTAGTCCTATAGCTGTCCTCAAGATTGGAGAGGTGATAATATGGTGTCTTAGTTTCCTAGGTTGCTGAAAGCAGATACCATGAAATTGGTTGGCTGAAACATTAGCAATTTATTAGCTTACAGTGTTTTTGTGGGTTTTTTTTTTGTTGGATAAATTTAAACTTATTTTTTAATAAATTCACCCATATTTCTTCTCGAACTTTTACAGTGTGTTTTATTTCATGTTTAAGCAAACTTTTTATTATATAATGAAGTATTTTCAATGTATGATTAAGTGAAAGTGACAGGTTACAAAACTATAAAATATAGCATCACTGTTGTAAACTATAATGAATATATATATCATATATACTCACATCTATTTGAATAAAAGATAGAATGAAATACACCAAGATATGTTTTCTATAGTCCATAAATTACATTAATTGTATTTTTCCCATGCTTCTCCACATTCCAGCCACTCTGCAATAGTGACGTACATCCATTCTAGTTCACAGAAGGACATTCTTACATTTGTACTATTAACCACAATTCTCGTACACCTCTGGATTCACTGTGTTTTGAGACTGGGCAAATGTCCAAATCAAGTCATCATCAAAGTGATACTTTCTTCAAGAAGACCAGATGCTGGCAATCCTTGGCTCCTCTGCCACATGGCAAGGCACATGGTGGCATCTGCTTGTCTCTCCCCTCTTTTCCTGGTGTGGTTGCACTTTTTGCAGATTTGAATTATACAAATTTGAGCTAATATGATATAAAGCAGACTCACTTTATGATAAACTCCCAAATCAAAATGGAACCAAGGATTAAGAATAACAAATAATTATGATTGCTAAATCATTATATAGATGCCTTTATATTATAAAATAGCAAAAGGTTAATACATGAAATTAGTAAATCTGGCTAGAGTGGTCCCACCTCTTTAACCAGCTTACTCTAGACTTAACTTCACCCTTGTGTATGCTTACTATTGTGATGGTCATTCTAGATTGAGCTCACCCTGGTGTATGCTGACTATTGGGATGGTAACTGCTCCACCCTCCTCTGTTTAATATCCACATAAAAAACCTTGTCACTGACCTTTATTCTGTAGTTTACTATCTCAGATCCTTGATCTCTGAAAATGATTGTAATTTTGTAAATCCCCCTGGTTTGAAGTCCACCCCCAGCTTGTTCAACCCCTTACTGCTTATTAATGAAGGAGCTGGTGTCCAGCTCAACCCCACTTATTCATTAGCACCCTGATATTATAAAACATTAAAATTTCTGTAGATCAGGGAGGCAGTTTTGGTCCAGAAGTCCACTGTGCTCCGTTGCTTGCACAACCAATAAAACTCTTTCTCTCTTTGAAATCCTGATGTCTCAGGAATTGGCTTTAAAGATGGATGGGGAGAAAAGAACCCACTTTTGCTCAGTATCAAAAATAGCTGTTAAGAATCATATGATTTCAGAAGTTACAGGCTATTATTTATAAACTGAGCTTATGTAATAACAACATGATGGGGATACTTTAGCTGGCAAAAAGAAAGATCCACTATTTCCAGAAAAAACAATCTGGAGTTTTCAGACTTTCAATTATGCAGGTTTGTGAGGAGCAAAATTTATTTTATAAAATAACACTACTCTGAGATTTTCAGACTATGCTGCCTAACATAGGAATGGAAATGACTGAAGACAAGAGACAGGTCTCAAGACATTTTCTGAAAAGACTTAAGAGCTATTTGTCCATAGAAACATAGCACAAATGTTTAAGTGTCTCTCTTGGGACTCAGGAGATATGACTAAACTCTATACCTAGATCTATCACTTAACCAAATTAGTGATATCAGACCTATCATTTATCCTCGCTGAAGTACTTCAATGGAAGGACTCATTCCTTCTATTCCATCCATTCATTCATTGAGTCAGTGAACTACAATGAGTCAGGCACTGTGCAAGTAGTGTCTACAATGAGTGAGGCACTGTACAATGAGAATAAAATACAACATGATTGCTGTTATCATAGAGCTTGTAACAGAAATGTGTGTAATAGATAATCTCTGGAATTTACTAAAGCTCTACCACTTTATAATTTTGTTTTCTCTTGACTCTCTTGACATTCTCTCACATACTGCAATTCACAATGAAAAAGACACTCTGAATACTAATTTTCTTTTTATTATCACCTTGAAGCTTTAAGAGATCAATACACTTTATAAAAACACTGCTTGCCTAACTATCATAATAGCATCCCTGTATAGTCTTATAATATTTAATGAAATGCCCATGAGCTACAGTATAACAACAGGGCAAAAATATATTTCTCCTGCAATACTCTGTTGATTTGTAGAATGACCTCCACACAGATATTAAAAGACTAAATGGACAAATTGGAATGCTTTAATAAGATAAAAAATTTTCCTATTCCAGCTCTGTGAGCCAGAAAATCAGTTTTCATTCTTTTATTGGAGTCTAAAGGAAACAGTAACTTGGGGATGTACTAGAGGTGGAAGAAGTCTTGGAGACAATTTGAACCATATTTTCAAGGTTTCACAATCAGGGCTGTAGACCACCAGCTTCAAATATCTTTTGGGGCTTGTTAAAAATATAGGTTCAGAGGTTTACCCCATTCCTATTAAATGATAATTTTTTAAGCAGACCTTGGGAATCTGCATTTGTTACAAGCTTTGTAGTTTGATTCTTATGTACCCTAAAGTTTATAATATTCTAATCCTGACACCTTATTTTGCACATGAGAAAACTGAGGCACTGAAATATTATTTGACTTGCTAAGTAGTTCAATAAGCTTTTTTAAAAGACTGCAGAAATAGAGCAAGGATGGCATTTTGGAATAGATTCTAAAGCGAAAAAGAAGAAAGGGGAGAAAAAGTATGAGGAAAATTTTCACAGGCTGCTTTTTCCATGTTTGAACCCCTTTTGACAAGTCTATTCTTCCCTCCTATGCTCCTTGGAAAATTCCTTCAGTTTACTATTCAAGTGGAATTTTAAATGCTGTTAACTTCGAATCAACTTCAAATCATGTGACAAGTAAGACAAGTAAATTCATAATAACTATTCTCTCACTATGTATCATCTTAGATTGAATACACAATTAAAACAGAAGAAGGGGGAAAACACTTTGGTGCAAACAACAGAATATACTTAAATGGACTGTCTGGGTGAGAGAGTATGCACTTATTAAAACCACATTGAAACTGTAAGTTTTAGTTCATAATTATCAATGTTTAGATAGATATTATGCTTAATTCATCATATAATTGAGTAAAATGCTTAATCTTTAAAACTCTGATTATATGAAGTCACAATCTACAACAAATCAACTCACTAGGTTCTGTGTTCATTTGTATTCTCCTTACTTTTTTTATTAATAATTAAGTCATACCCAATTCACATAGTAGACACAAAACTGGTCTAAGCAATAAACCATGCTTTATTCAAATAGATTTTTAATAGGTACTAATTTTTATAAATGAAAAATATTTTTGATATAGCTAATTACAACATGACTATAGTTGATTTTTGAAGAGTTAAGAATATTTTGTAGCTACATATGTGGATATCTTATGAGGATCAATTCCTTTCTAGGAAAATAGAATTTTAAAAATCGTGCCCTTTGGAAAATAATCTACTCAGAATGTGGTGCCAGTTAAGGTACTCTCTTCAAGGGAATGTAGAAAACAGAAACACATTTTAAAATAAGTTTGGGGCAACTGTGACTTGGGCAAATAAAGTGTTAGTAATATTATTCTGGATTAGGGTTTCACACAACATTGCTGGTAGAAATTAATTTTTTTCTTGATGTAGTTTTAACCTGTCACAAGTTGTAAGCTCATAAATGTGTGTATATGGTGAAATTTTATTCAATTAAGCCTCATAATGCTCCAGGTATTTTATTGTTCTGAAAAAAGGAAATCTCTTGAACATGTTGTTTCCTGTACCCATGGGCTAATCCTCAAAGTGTACATTCATAACTGAACATTAGTCTACAATTTTGGAATAAATCCTGTGGCATTTACTAGTTAAAACATGTATTATTTCCTGTATAATTCAACTTTCTATTTGACTTTTTAGTATAAGAAGGCATGAAGGCCTTTTAATGTCTTATTTATTAATTAAAAAAATGAAGATATATTAATAATACTATTTAATATTATTTATAATATTAGTAAATATATTTATAAAGTACTTACTTAATAATAAGTATTATTGGCCATTGATGAAAATAAAACTAGAAGGCACTGTCGGTTTACATGTACTTTTAAAGACTCTGTGTTTCTATGTAAGATCTAGCATATTCTATATTATTAGTTCATGAAGTATTTTATATTTAAAGACAAACTTGCTTGTCTTTTTTTCATCTTCCATAAAATATAAGTGCATCATTGCAATTAAATAATAAAGCACTAGATAAACTTTTTGTGCTACTACTTATTTAACTGTAAGAGGTAACAGGCTACTCAGGACATTGAACCCAAAACCTTTACTAAATCAGGGAAGAGATTTGGCACCAACATTGCAAAAGGAATAATTATGTTATGAATTTACAATAACATTATTACTAGTCATATTTATTAAAAGTCTGTTATATTTCAGTCACTGTGCTAGTATTTTAAGCCATTTGAGGGGGGAGTTGTTTCTTGTTTGTTTTATTTAACTTCACAGCATCCCTGCAAGTTAGCTATGTCACAGTTGAGAAAATTGAGCTCAAAGGAATAAAAATAAGTAACTTACTGAAAGGAACATAGTTAATATGATGCAAATATAAAATTTTAATTCAGGCTTGATTCCAAATTTCAAAGAAGAAAAATACTACTTTAAAATACAGGCATTAATTTTTATGGCAATCAATTTGAAACATAAACATCAATTCTTTATAGTTAAGGGATTTTTCTAAGGAAAGGCCCATGTTATATCAAAGTGGGGGCTATGTCGGCTGTAGAAGTAAATCATAGGTTTAATTGCAGCATGGTAGTGGAACAACTTAACAGTGGTTACAATGTGTGTTAAATATACATTCTGGAGCCAGATTGGCTAAATTAAAATCCCGGCTTCACTATTTACCTTCATAAATATGAAATCATAAAAATGTGTGACCTTCACCACATCATTAGTCTCTCAGTGCCTCAATCTCACTGTGAAATAGAGACACTAAAAATACCAACCTCACAGGGTTATAGAGGAGTGGATTTGTGCATGTCAAGTTCAGAGCCTGTGCATACTAAGTGCAGCATGCATGAGAGCTACTGCACTATGACAAAGAATGTTTGTGGTTCACGATCATAACATATTGAGATGAATAACAAGTGTCAGATTATAGAAAAAGGTGACAAAAATTTGGAATTGGAATAGGAAAACATACATTTAACTCATTTAATGGATCGAGAGTGAACAATGATTCATATCAGTAATCTGGAATCTGTACGTGGTATCCATATGCAATCCAACACAAATTAATTTATTCAATAAATATTTACAGAATGAATTTTGTATGTTAGGCACTGTGTCTAAGAGATATTAGAGTGAAGGAAAGAGGCAATGTTCCCTTTTAGGACTCACAGCCTGGATTTGCAACTATAACAGAATTAAGTTAAGCTCAAGTCAACAAACATTTCTGAGTGCAGCTATGTAATTGAGACCCATTGGAATCTCTAACGTCTATTCAGCATCAAGAGTCAATGTCTTCTGAGGTTACTTATTACTGAAGTATTAAATAAAGAGAAGCATCTTCTGAGTAAGCCTGCCTCCAACCAATATGGTCTGGATTTGACTGAATATGAATCATCCTATAGATTTCAGAGACCAAGGAAGTGTAAAATGTACTTGCATAGTTGTAGATTTAGTTCAAATAACAATTGATAGTATAGATAAAAATGTAGCTATTATAAGGACATGATCAAATACGTAGAATGTTATTTTACTTTCATGCTTACTTTAAAGTGACACATAATTTTCTATAACTTTTCTTATAGAGTGAAATTTAATATGTAATTGTAAACATTTTCATAGTTTATTCTGTAAAGAAAAATTAAGCTGTACTAAATGGATATTTTTTAAGCTTCAGCAATTAGTGACCAAGGAGAAAAAAACCTGGCCATCCAGTTTTTGTTCTTGTTTTTGTTTTGATGTGAATCAACACACTGGTGAAAGTAGACTTCACCAGTGAATAATTCTGGACAACTTACAAATAGAAAACTTAAGCTAAAGGAAAGTTTGGATGCTTACTCAGAGTTTATATTAATGATGAGTGACTACCCACATTATCTGAGATGGTCTCACTTTAAAATATTAATTTTAGTAGTCATTGTATGAATTTGGCTCAAAAATATGGTTGTTCCAACCCAATTCCTGATGGGCATGAGATGGGACAGCTGCAAGACCAAAGAATGTACCTGGCACAGAGTCAGACATAACCTTTATTTGGACTTACGAGCAGGAGAGAGTCTCTTGTAGTGGCAGGCCGGAGAACGAAATTAGCGTTCCGCAGAGAGATGGAAAAATGAGGAGTGATGTAAAGGTTTTCAGGCATTCCATAAGGTATGAGTACAGAGTTTCTGCTAGGGTTCTGTGACATGCACATATGGGGTCTGTGATGTTATCACTGTGTATACAGGAATGAAGTTTAACCGCTCTGAGGACATGTATGGTTTACAATGCCATTTATACATTTTTCCCCTCCAAGGAGGGCTGTTAACCTTTAACTTATGTACAGGTCATGTAGGCAGGTATGTGCTATGGGGTTAGGGGGACCCCGAACCCTGGGTCCCCACAATAGTCATTATTGTTATAACAAATATGTAAATAATCAGTATTGCCATGACTATTTTAATTTTAAGTTGAAGAGTTACGAGTTTATTTTTGGTGAAATTTCTTTTTTGGCATGCTTTGACATGAAAATTGAGTAAGTAAATGTACTTTCTTGTGTGTCTGAATATTTTAAACTTGAAATTCACTATTAATTTTCCAGCACACTAAGATTTTACTTTTATTGGCTCCAATATACATTGTCGTAAAGGAGAAAAAATATGCTCTTGAATGATGCCATGTCATTTAAAAAGGAGTATAATCACCACAAGGAAAAACAAATACTTTATGTTTTTATAATACTACTTAATGTTGAATAATGCTTTACAATCCATTGCCATGAAATCATAAAATCACATACTCTACTATGCGTCTTTTTGATTGATACAATTTACAAGTTTCCCTACTTTCAATGAATTTACAATTCAGTTGAGAAGAAAAGATAAGATAATATGAAAAGTAAAAAGGCAAGATCTAAATAATATCAAAAGCAAAATTGAAATATATATAAATATTACTACTATTAATTTTCATTTGAATTGCATAGAAAGTTTAACAGAAATGAAATTTGAATTGAATTTGGAGCAAAGTATAGAGGAAGATTGAATTAAAACATAAAAAAAGGAAAGCCTTTTGTGTGCTCAGGAGATAGTGGTTTTCTAGGGCTTGTTGGAATAAAAGTTTCACAAACAGGTATCAGGTCAGCTCAGTTCAGAGAATATTAATTGAACATATCACAGTGCCCATACTGTACTAGACACTGGAGACAGTAATTACAAAGATATAAAAGACATCTATTAGTTCAATACTAATTTATTATACAAATACTGTAAGAAGTTCTGTTAAAAATTCCCTGTTCTCAAAAATTTAATCAGGGGAGATAGACCTGGTATAGTAGGTAGGTTTGGATGTAGGTTGTAGAGATGTTCCCCTATCCTGAAATTCACACCTTTTTGTAATCCCCTCCCCCGGTTGTATACTGGACCTAGTGGCTCCCTTTAAAAGAATGGAATACAACAAAAGAGATGGGATGGGCTTTCCTAGATTAGTTTACAAAAAAACCCGTAACTTCCATCTTGCTTGCTCTGGCTCCCTCTGGGGGAAACAAGCACCATGTAATGGATATTCTTATGGAGATACCAATAGGGCAAGAAACTGGTGTTTCCAGCAAGAGCCAGTGAGGGCACAAGTCCTGCCAAAGACAAAATGAGTGAGATTGTAAGCGGATCTTCCTCTTTGAGAAGACTGCAACCTTAGAAGGGCACATTGATTACAGCCTTGTGAGAGACCATGAGCTAGTCACTTAGCTAATCTGTGTTGGATTGCTGACCCACAGAAACTGTGAGATAATAAATGCTTGTTTTTTTAAACTGCTCAGTTTGGTGGTAATTTATTATACAGCAGTAGATAACTAATACAATCTAGAAACATTATATGGGGAGAGGTGAGGTAGAGGTAGTCTCAGATTGCTGTAGGTACACAGAAGGTGACACTGCCTAATATGAGTTTTGCAGAACTCTCCCTAGAAAAGATGATGCCAGAACTGACTGGTATATATGGATGAGTGAAAGCAACCCAGGTGACAAAATGTTTGAATTATGTTTCAGTCAGCAAGAGTAGCATGAATAAAGGCCTACAAAGCCATGAAACCAAGGGGTGTGCTTGAGAAACACTCTAAGAATTTCAGTGTCATTTCAACCTGAATTTCTAGATGCAGAGCAGTGGGAAATGAAGCTAAAGAGCTAAAAGGGAACAGCTTGATTTTATTCTTTATTCTTCAGTTTGATGAGTATTTTAATCAGGTAAGTGATGTGATCAATTCAATAGATGACCCTCCTTGCAGTACATGAACAAGATATAAGGGGGAAATACCAGATCAAGGGCCAGGGAGAGGGCAAAACAACACCAAAAATAATTGTGAAGCTTTTTCAGTAGTCTATATTAGGGAAAAGGGCCTTACATACGGAAGTCCTGATGTGACTGGAGAACAAAATGTTGATGTGAAAGATACTAAGTAGATTATATCAACAAGACTTCACAGATGATTTTGTGTGGAATGGGATAAGAAGGAAAGGAGGACTGAGAAGTTAAAGATAATTCATAGTTTCCTGCTTTGGTTGATGTGTCATCATCCATTCTCCCCTTTTTCCTTTATAACAGAACTTCAATTTTATTCAATGGCATAAGCCTAGCTAAAAGACAACAATTCCAAACCTTTTTTCCAGGTTAGTATGACTATGTGACTAAGTTATGGATAATTAAATGTGGGAAGTCTCACATTGCTTGGAATATCTAGAAAATAAGAGAAGAGAAGATCTAGAATAAAAGAGACACAGTTTGTCTTTCTCCCTTCCACTTTCTGCCTAGAAAGCACATATAATGGCTAGAGCTCCAGCAAGCCGTTTTGGATTATGAGGTGCCCTGTAGGTTGAAAGCCATGAGGTAAGGAGATGGAGCAGAAAGATAGAAATGACCTGGGTCACATATGTCCCTGGAGCTCACCATTTTAGGACTGGTACTCCTGACTTCTTTTATGTAACAGAATAAACCTTTGGATTTTTTTTTTCAGTCAGGTTTATTGAGGTAAAACTTACATACAGTAAAACATATTTTTAGGCATATAGTTCCATGGGTTTCGACAAATGTTTATAGTCACATAATCACAACTACCGTCATGATGTAGGGTATTTCCATTATCCCAAAAAGTTCACATTTGCCCCTTTGTATGTAATCTCACACCTCCAGCTCCAAGTATCTATTGATCTGATTTCTGTCCCAATATCTTTGTTCAGATTGTCATATAAATGGAATCAGAAATTATGTAGCCTAATGTGTCTGAATTTTTTCACTTAATATAATGCTTCTGAGATTTTTCTATTTTATTGCATGTATTAGTAGTTCATTCCTTTTTTTCTGATGAATACTATTCAGTTTATTCATTCACTAGGTGATGGACATTTGGGTTGCTTCCAGTTTGGGAATATTATGATTAAAGCTACTATAAATGTTCACTTGCAAATTTTTGTGTAGACATAAGTTTTAATTTCTCTTGGGCAATACCTAAGAATTGGTGGTCAAATAGTAAGTATATATTTAACTTGGTAAGAAAAGGCCAAACTATTCTTGTAACATTTGTATTTTCAAGTTCTCATTTTTTGTAGTTGTTCATAGCTGAACCTAATTTTAACTAGTTAAATACAGTGGAAACTAACCCTAACTTATAATGAAGATTAGGTGGATGTTAGAACAATCAACTTTGATGAGGAATATAGTAGAAAAATTAATTTTATTCTAGGTTGCTCAGTAATTTGTTGGATTGTAAAGGTGTGGTAGATTGTTAGTTCTCATGACATATCCATGTGATTCCCTACATTTCAGAAACCCCACATGTCTAGATGGGTAAATATGATGATTTATTACCAGTGAAGTGGGAGGGGAAATGAAGTAATGGGTCACTTATGGTTGGAGGCAACTAAGGATGGGTTTCTTCTCTTTACTCGTTTTCTCTTTCTCCTCTGTTCAGCTGGAAACAACTCTCAAAGGTGGAGTTACCAGATGGACAGGACCTGGGTTCTTCAGTCACTACTTAGAAGAGAATTCTTGAATAAGAGCCATCTGAGACATATTGGATATGATGTGAGTGAGTAATAAACATTTTTGTTCTGAGTTCCTAGACTTTTGGAGTTGTCTGTTGTAGCAGCTGACTAATATATAGAGTTATATTATTTATTTTATTCCAAAGCTCAGGTTTTCCCTGGGAAAATCTTTGATTTCTCTTCTGATTTTGACTGCCTTCCTAGCCTTTACATGGTTACTGCTATATGATTTTTTTCTTATTTTTGTTAGTCAATAAGTAGACTCTAATAATCTATTCTAGATAATACAAAGCGACTCCCTCTCCCAACACATTTTCAGGCTCACCCTAATAAGCCCTTGAAGAATAAGAACTCTGATGTCCTCATATGGAGTGTTATTTTACTCTTTAGCTCTAGACTTCCTGTAAGAAGTTCTGATTTTATATGTGCTCTGAAAAACAGCATCCGCCGTTGTCTCAGCTCTTTCCTCTCTAAAAACATCAGAAGACAAGCAATTAAATTATCCTGTCAATGCAATCTAAAATAATCCCTGTTATAGCAATTTAATGCCACCATCATTGTAATATACTTTGTAATTGACCCCAGCAGCTACACTAAGATTTTTCATCTTAGCTCAGTTATTGCCAGAGGAAACTAGAAAACGAGTAAACTAAGCCCAAAGAAAGCAGAAGGAAGGAAATAAAGATTAGATCAGAAGTAAATGAAAGGAAATGAATAGGCAAAACAATAAAGAAAATCAACAAAATGAAAAGTTGGCCATTTGAAAATTGACAAACGTTAGGCTAGCTAGCCCTGATCTAGGAAAAAATCAGAGAAGTCTCCAATTACTAAATCGGTAATGAAAAGGGAATATTATTCAGAAATAAAAAGAATTATAAGGGAATGTTATGAACAAATATATTCCAAAAATTTAGAAAACCTAGATGAAAAGAACAATGTTCTAGAAAGAAACAAACTACCCAAACTGACTGTAGAAGAAATAGAAAACCAGAATATACCCAGTAAGAGTAAAGAAATTTGAATAAGTAATTAAAGTATTCCATACAATGAAAAGTCCACTTTCAAATGGCTTCATAGGTTGGTAGACCAAGCATTCAAAGAATTAACACTATCCTTCACAAACTCTCCCCAAAAATAAAAGGGAGGGTAATACTTCCCAAACCATTTTATGAAGCCAGGATTACTTTGATATCAAAATAACACAAGAACATGATAAGAAAAGAAAATGAGATGCCAATATCCCTTACGAATACTTATGCAAATATCCTCAACAAAATACTAGCAAAGTGAATCTAGCAACATATAACACCATATTAATAAAATAATACAAGCCAAAAACTACATGATCATCTCAATAGATGTAGAAA
Source organism: Cabassous unicinctus (assembly GCA_029593785.1). Taxonomy (NCBI): domain Eukaryota; kingdom Metazoa; phylum Chordata; class Mammalia; order Cingulata; family Chlamyphoridae; genus Cabassous; species Cabassous unicinctus. The sequence continues at coordinate 20,681 of JAQZBX010002714.1, forward strand.
AAGCATTTGACAAAATCCAGCACCCTTTCACGCTAAAAACCCTCAACTAAATAGGAACAGAAGGTAACATACTCAACCTGACAAAGGGCATTTATGAAAACCCACAGGAAACATCAGACTTACTGGTGAAAGAGTGAATTCTTTCTTGCTAAGATCAAAAGACAAGGGTGTCCACTCTTACCACTTTTATCAAACATTGTGCTGGAGTTTCTACCTGGTGCAAGTTGGAAAGAAAAATAAACTAAAGAAATCAAAATTGAAAATAAATAAATAAAACATCATCTAATTGCATTTTATAAGATCCTTGTGTAAAAAGAATCCTAAGAAATCTCCAAAATGCTATTCTAAAACTAATAAAAGTTTCAGTAAGGTGGCAAGATACAAGATGAATATAAAAAGATCAACTGTATTTATAATCCAAGGATAAAATTAAGGAAAAAATCCATTTACAATAGCGTCAAAAAGAATAAAATATTTAGGAATAATTTTAGCAAAAGAAGTAAAAGACTTGTATACTTAAAACTACAAAATGGGTGAGATAGATAAACCATATTATAAGCGCATGACAGTATCTTTGGAGATAGGAATCTGCTGTGCTGCCCATGGGGTTGGACATATCGGCTTTGTTGCTGTAGTAAGTATACCTGGTTGACAGCATATAGGCAGTTAGATGTTGGAACCCAAATCTCTGAAGGTAGCTCAAGGCTGTAGATAGACATCTGGGTGAAATTAACATAGAAGTGGTTGATAAATATGAAAGAGGTTAAGGTTGTTCAAAAAGAGCATGTTATGGAAGAAGAGTAGAATATAAATGTTTAAGAGGAAGACAGCAGAGCTGGTTGGCCTTTAAAAAAAGCCTCAAAAGGAAGAGTTATTAAGGAGATAAGAGAGTACTGGGGACTAATTTTCTCATGTAAACCACAAGATTATTGATTTTAGAGGAATGTCTTTTAGGTATACCAAAAATTAAAATTAGTTAAATAAGGCATAAAAGATTGTCACTGACCTTGAAGGATGCACCTTCAGTAAGGTGGTAAAGACAGAAAGTCAAATTTCTGTAGTTTTGGAATAAATAGAAGATAAATAAATATATTTAGATAACTCCACCCCATCTTATGTTTTCATCACACATGGTGAATGGCTCAATTACTTATGCATTGCTTTATAAATTTTTAGTTACATGCCAATGACCTTTTCAGGGGTAGGGACTATATCTTATTGATTTTGTACACTTGGTGCATGGTCCTAATAGTTAACACAATGGTGTGTACATGAGTGAAAATCTAAGTTGAAGGACAACATTCAGTGAAGAATTTAATGGGAGATGAAGGTAGAAAGGTAAACAGTGTCAGATCATGTAGGACATTATTTGTAATAAATTGCTGCCAAGGTCTAAACAGGAATGATATGGTCAGATTCAAATTTTAGGAATAACGCTATGGCAGGATTATGTTGGAGGATTCAAAAGGGCATTCACTGGAGTCAGGAACCAGTAACATCGCATTGTGGCAATACAATGCATGAGATGCCGAATGCCTGCTCTGGCTCACTGTTAGCATGGGTGGCGAAGAAGAAAACGGATTTTAAAGATAGTGTTATGAGTTGAATTGCATCCTTTCAAAATTGAGGTGGTGAAGTCCAGACCCAAGGTGCCTTAGAATAATATTTTATTTGGAAATAAAAAATTATTTCAGATGAAGACCAAACTGGATTACAGTGGACTCCAAGCTAATATGACTAGTGCCATTTTAAAAGAGGAAATTTGGACACACATACAAACACACAAGGGGAAAATGCCATGTGATGATAAAGCCAGAAGAAGGCAAGAGAGAGGCATGAAACAGATTCTTCCCTGCAGACTTCAGACGGAGTATGGCTCTGCTGACTCCTTGATTTTGGACTGCTAGCCTTGAGAACTATGATACAATATATTTCATACACGTTTTAAACCATCCAGTTTGTGGTACTTAGTTGCAGCAGCCCTAAGAATCTAAGACAGAGTTATAAGGTCAATTGTCAGGCGTTGCTGATAGAATGGATGAGGAAACTGAGGATAAAGAGAAGTCAGTGTTGACTCCCAGGTATCACCTAATGAAAAGAGAAATAGAGAATAAGCTATGGAAGGAAATTGCAATCAATTCTGATCTTGTTGAATTAGAAGTATCTGCAGGATATATATCTGAAGAGAACCCATGTAATCAATGTTTTACATAGATTATTTTCAATTCTGTTTTTCAGTCCACCAAACAAATAAGGTGCTAAAATAGCAGCAATTATTATTATTATTATTATTATTATTATTATTATTATTTTGCTTCTAGTTCTATCCTTTCTGCATTTTGACCCTATGGTCCTGGAGAGAAGCGACTCTTTCACTGTAATTTTTTTATGCTCAGCATCCACTGCAGTTTATATTAGGGTACTTCAAGAAGGTTTATGGTAGGAAGAAAGGGGAGGAGGAAGCAGGTGGAGGAAGAAAAGAAAGGAAGAAGAGAGAAATGAGAGGGAGAGGAAGAAGAAAGGAAGTAGGTTAGCAGACGATGATCTCTCTCATGTGACTATGCTGTTCCCAGGCCTGAACTATCATTCACATCCACCTACACCTATTGGTACCCCATTTGTTGCTCAAGATCAGGCTCAAATTGGACTAATTCTATGATTCTTCTGATCATTCACAAGTGGATGTGATTGCTGTCTCCACATCTTGTCTAAGCTTCTTTTGTGTAGGCTGTATTTTTAGGCAGGCTCTCTCAGCCACAAGAAGCTCCAAATTTACAACATCCATGACACTAGCTAGGGGGAGAAAGAGTGTCCTCTCTACTAGCATCGATATCAAACTCTGAGAAGACATTGACTATCCTCACTTGGGTCATAGATCTATTCATTCATGTTTAGAGGAATGAAATATATATTTTTTAAACCTGACTCATGTGCCTACCTCTGTGGTTGGGGAGGTAGGGTTCTTAGCAGCCACCCCTATAGAATCATATGGTGTAAAAATTGAGCATTTCCCACAAAGGAATTGATGCTGGCTAAAAAGTAAAAAATTTTCAGATACTCACTATATTTTGTATTCCTTCAAAATAATCAAATGTAGGGCAAAATATAAGGCAATTAACAAATATCAGCTGAGTGGTGAATGAATGAATGAATTTCTGTTACTATAAATGCTTGCTTTGTATTATTAAGCAAACACTCAGCTGGAAAGAAGGCATGCCTTAAAAGATAATCTATACCATAAGCATTTATGAACTTTTTCAATCTATTTAGAAATCTTAATTTTGTTTCATATGACTGGTTTATAATAGGATATGGTTATTAAACTCATTTTATCCAACTATGGCTTTCATAATCCCTTCTAACATTTGATTGAAGCATTTTGAACTTGTACAAATTTGCCTGGAGCGTGATTTGTATTTTAAAAGAAATGTACAGGAGATTTGTTCAGGTTAGGTTATAACTTCATTAAAAAAAAGAATTATAAAATGAAAAAACTATAGGCAAAATCTGGTACAAACAATATTGCTCCATATTAAGCCTACATTAAAATGACTGCAGTGATGTATTTTACTTCCTCATTTGGTCAAGCACTTGAAATATAATTTTACACAGTATAAATGGCATAAAACATGGAAAGCACTGTATGGCTAGAATAGTTTTATTTGATTTTACATATGCTCATTTGGTCATTTTGCATTTTTTAAAATTATACAAGTATTCTATAAGCACTAACATCCTTAGCAATGGAGTTTTGACTCAAGTTACTGAAGAGTGACCTAATTTTCACAATAAAAAATTATAACTGTCTTTGTCAATCTTTTGAGGTTGTATCAAGAAAGATGTTATACTTTTATTGTATTTCCAATGTTTCAGGATATTTCATAGCATCTGTTTAGAGTCACAACACATTTGGCTGCTGAAAAAGTGTAGCACTGGTTTAAGGTGCCAACAGTGGGTCATTTAAATATGCTTGGAGACCTTGGCTACAATTAATTTTGGCAAAAGACACCAGGTGGTATTTTTAATAAGTTCATCCTTTTCTGTGATTTTGGACTTGGCAACAAATTTGTAGCAATTCCCACCCCTCCCCCTTGCTCCTGGGTAATTATTCATCACTTAATTGTTTTTAACAAACATCATTCACAGGGTTTTATTTCTAAGTGATATCACTTATTCCTACCAGAGTAGGATCAACGTATTTGCAGAAATGTATATAGAGAACTGTGGTGTGTGTATGAGCAGACTTGTGCATTTTCCAATACTATCTTAAAAACTGGTGTGGTGTTTTGAAGCTGTATGTGCCTCAGAAAAGTATGTTCTTAAAGTTAACCCATTCTTGTGGGTGTGTACCCATTAGTAAGTAGGGCATTTTGATGAAGCTACTTCACTTAAGGTGTAACCTACCTCAGTTAGGATTATTAGGTTTTAATCCTAATGCTGGACTTCTTATAAGTGGAATTAAATTCAAACAGAGAGAAAAAGCCACAGAAGCAAGAAGCTGAAACAGAACCCGTAAGAGAAGATAGAGACTAGGAAAGGCCACCATGTGCCTTGTCATGTGACATGCTAAGGACCAAGGTTGCCAGCAGCCAGCCCCTGAATGCCAGAGTCTTGGGAGAAAGCTTGGCCTTTATGATGCCTTAATTTGGACATTTTCCTGGCCTCAAAACCATAAGCTAATAAACTCCCTTTGTTTAATTAAGCCAACCCATTTCACGGTATTTGTTTGAGCAGCCCAGGAAATTAAAACAAGTGGTTACAAAGTTGGATTTTATAGCACCACGTTTTTTTGTTAATATTCCCAGATAAATAAATTCTCTATGTTGCCAGCTGTCCTTTTTAATACTATCCACAAAAATCTACATACACTATCACACTCAATGCCCAGCTTTAAACAATAATATTTTTGGAAAAAGGATCATAAAATTCCTTTATTATTGGGTACAGAACACAAGGTTAGGAAAACGGAGAGTATGGAGAAATTGCTTTTGAAATTGGGTGGTAGATGATGAGAATTACTAATACAAATGCAGGTTTTAGAGGTAGTGATGTTAGCACAATCCAGGAAGCAAACCCTCAGAATCCAGATGCTGTTTAGTATTATACTGTTGCTCAGGCAAACTGGATTTTAACATAGTATTCTGTTTTCATTTCCTGCCACATGTCCACAATTACATGTTATTGCTGTCAATCCCAAGAAACAAGGTGACTACTTTCAAGGGTGAAAAGACATGCTAAGTCTGCTGTTCCTTAATCATAGATCCATATATATCCTCTAGAAGATGAAAGTAGGTTGGAAGCCATAATTACCATCACTCTTATAAATAAGATTCCAAATTAAGCTGATCTAGAATAGATCAGCCCTTAAAATTTATTCTAGAGCTAACATCTCTGGCTTTGTATTTCTATGCAGGTTGACATTATTATTCTTCCACAGACTTTGTGTTGCACTTACTTTGAGACCAAACTAAGTTTATTTATTTATGTTAAAATTAACCTAAGGTTTGGGAAAACTAGGATTTTTTTTCTCAAATTAAAATAATTGGGGGGGATTAAGGAATCCTTCAAAACTTAACACTCCTCTCTCCTTTCTCCACATACTAGGACAAATCAAAATATGACTAAGGTAACCTTCTGGTCTAAAACACGTATACTATTTAAACATTTATTGTTGATAAATAAAGTACCCTAATTTCAAGAAATGGTTTAAATGTTATCAGGCAACAAATATGGCACCATTTCTCAAAAGGTCAAGATAGGGAAGTCTGGACCAATGTGTTAATTCAGTGCATTAACAGAAATGTGACACATTGAAATAAGCCAACACAGAGCCAGAGTAAAGTTTTGTTATAATATCATATGGTGGAAGCGGGTGTGGCTCAGTGGATAGAGCCCCCGTTTGCCACGTGGGAGGCCCGGGTTCGCGTCCGGGGGCCTCCTTGTGAGGGCACGCTGGCCTGAGCGGTGCGGTGGGCTGATGCAGCAACCTCGCGGCAGGAGACGGGTGTGGCGCAATGGATGGAGCACCCGTTTGCCATGTGGGAGGCCCCGGGTTCGCTTCCCGGCGCCTCCTTGTGGGGGAAGGCCTGCTCGCACGGCGCCGTGGGCTGAAAAAAAAAGAAAAAAGAAAAAAAAAAAATATCATATGGTTCTTTGTATTTCCCTTACTATCTGAAATAATAAGATTCTAGATAAATCAGGTAGTTAATCAATCCCAGTTTCTTATGAATTGAAAGATTGATATGTACCTTTTAGAGTAACCGGTTTTCTTTGCCAGAATGAGTACTCTATCATTTAAAAAATGTATGTGTTTTATGGAGTGACTAGAAGGCCATTCATTTGCATTTGTGAATGAAAATTAGAGAAATGTTAGTTTTTAAAAGTGTTTTCAGGTAAAGATATAATAGAAAGAAGACAGGTGAAGGTATAATCAGGGAAGGCTTCACAGAATGTAGATATATGAAATGTTTATAGGATAAGCAGAGTTCACTTGGGGGAAACTGGAATGGTATTCTAGGCATGTGAAATAGCATGAAAAAGATTCAGAGGCATGAAAAAGCATGGCTTGTTTTGAGGATGCTATATATGTTCCATGCTGTTGACTCAAAAAGGAACCATGCCCTTGGAGTGGGAGGTGGTGGTTGATTTTAGGAAAACAAGGTATGGAGGCAGAACATGTGAGTTAAGGGCAACAGGTCAAGTTATGAAAGGTCTCGCAGTGATTGGCAGTGGAAGAGGGGATTGAAGGGCTTCAAGCACAGAGACACATAATTATATATATGTATATTGCAGAAATGTCACATTGCTATTAGCATGGTGGTTTGGTTTATGAATGCATATTTTTGTGACATTTTAAGGCAAAGAAGGTATTGCATAATCAATATCATACAGGGCACAATATATGGAACTGATCAAGCTAAATTTTCATGAATGGTGACTCTTTAGTTTCAGAGGAGAGGAAATTTCACTCTATTTCTTCTATGGAATTTTTGCTTATATTTGACTTACTGTCTAAGGAAATTAGCATAGTCTCTAATTGTGTTTTATTGTTCCTTTACCTAGTGGTCTTTGATCTTTTTAAAAGCAAGGACCATGGCAACTGCCAGTATGTAGCTGTTGACTCCAACAGCTCTGTGTTCTTCTAAGATGCATGCTCAGAAACTGAACAGAATGTGATTTTTTACTCAGTGTCAAAACCTTCTGCTGCCTTGCCAGTTATTGTTTATCAACACCTGGTATTTATGGCAGCAAAGAAACAAAGTTTGTGAATTTTTAAATATTTTTATGAAAACAAAACTTAGAGCAGATATAAAATGATTCACTGCAATCGCATTCTGATGTGCTTTCTTTGGTAGAAGACAAAGAAGTAGACCTGTAGGTAATGCAGTGGTGAATTTTACAATTTGTTAATACATTTAAGCATGTATTCATGGTGTATATATTAGCAGGAGAAAAAGGGCCTGAAACTATTGTGCCAGTTTGGAACTGTATGTACCCTAGAAAATCACATTCTTAAAGCTAATCCATTCCTGTGAGTGTAAACCTATCATAAGTAGGTTTTCATGAGGTTACTTCAGTTAAGGTGTGGCCCAGGATGGGACTTAATCTTCTTACTGGAGTCCTTTATAAATGGGATAAAAACACAGAGAGAAAAGTACAGAAGAAAGAAGTTGAAAGCAAGGAAACCTGGAAGTGAAGACACTGCCATGTGCCTTGCCATGTGACAGAGGAGTCCAGGATCACTGGCAGCCAGTCTTCAGAAGAAAGTTCTGCCTGATTATAGCTTGCTTTGGGTATTTTTCTTAGCCTCAATACAATAAGCTAGTAAGCTAATAAATTCACATTGTTAAAGCCGATGCATTTCATGGTATATGCTTTGAGTAGCTTAGCAAACTAAAACACCTATGAAAATATTACGGAAATGAAACAGGCACACAGAGGACTGCTCTTATCAAAGGGGAGAAACTATTCAGTCTGTTGCCTCCACAAACCTACATAAGGTGTTCTCTGAAAGTGGCCCAAAGCACACTGCTTTGATCTACCTGCTGGAAGATTAGACTAATAATTCATGTAATGTAGCATCACAGGAGATAGATCATCTATATTTGATCAATAATAAAGAAATAAAAACTCATTAATCATTTTCCTTTTCCTATTATTATTTCTTGCTCTTCCTACATATATTGATGATGGTGTTTCAGTCTTACTAACAAAAATCTCGTGATTGGAAATGAAAGAATAATAAAAATAAACAAGAATCCAAACATACCATAGGTAGCATTCATTTTAACAGTAACTGACATTTTTAGGAGGAAAAAAAGACACCATTGTGAAACCAAGTGGTTTGAGGGAATCCACAGGGACAGACAGAAGCTTGTACCTAGTCCTTCACTTTCATCCCTGTGTCCATCCATCCACTGAATAATACTGAATTGTGTCTACAATGTGCTAGGATCTGTGTCAGGTGCTGAGATACACTGGGAGGGATAAGACAGACATGATGATCCATGCTTCAGTGGAGTCTACAGTCTGCAGAAGTCTCAAACTCTAAGCACACAGGCCATAAGATGCATTTTGCTGTATTTGCTCATGCATAAAGGAAAATATTCATATAGTCATTTGTTCATTTACCCCACAGATTTCTATCACGTGCCCACCGTGGGTCTGGCATTGCTCTGTGCATTTGAGATACATCAGCAAGCAATATAAAGTTCCTTAGCCTCACGGGCTTAAGGGGAAAATAAACATTAAATATAATGATAAGGAAATAATTATAGTTTGCTGGTGGATGATAAGTGCTATGTGAAAAATAATATATAGAGCAGAGTAGAGTGAATGGAGCATGCCAGGGCTGAGGAATGGGATGCAATTTAAAACAGGATGGTCAAGGACGTTTAAGCAGAGTTGAAGGAGATGAAATTTGACTTGCAGATATCTGAAAAGGGTTCTAGGTAGAGGGAACAGTCTTTGTAAGGGCCTTTGAAGAAAGGAAGGACGTCAAGATGGCAAAGGCTGAACGAGCAAAGGGGATGAAAATAAGGAGAATAGTACATAAGCCTGTGCAATGTGCTAAGTGGTACAGGACAGATCACAGAAGTGCAGGTAGGACTTTTTAAGAAATTTAGTTTTACTCTGATTGAAATGGGGAGCCATTGTTGCTTTTTGAGCATGAGAGTGACATAATCTGACTTCCATTTTTAATGTGTTCCTTTGACTACTATTCGAAATCAGCTGTAGAGGGGCAAGGGTAAGGAAGCTATGGAGTAATATAGGTGAGAAGCGATCCACACAAGGATGATAGAAATAGAGAAGTACTTAGATTTTGGATGTGTTTTGAATGCTTATCAATATTTTAATGTGTTTAATTTGATTTTTATTAAGGGCTCAGCTAGAGATTACTGTCTTATATTGGTACTGCAACTCTAAAACACTTCTTCAAAATGTTTCAGTTATTGTTCATTTCAAGTATAAATGTATTGTCTCCCATATGTTTGGTAAGTTACTTGCACACATGGAGCATATTATGTATCACTCTGCTTTAACTGTATAAGGTATTCAGGAAATATTTTTTGATTAGGAGTTTTTAAATTAAATGAAGTTCAGAAAAAGCTTTCTGAAATTTTCCAATTTTGTGTAGCTATCATGCTTACTGAAGCTGATTTGATTTAAAAAGTTACGTGAGCTCTAAGGATATGTTTTTAGGATATAGATAATCATGATTATTTTAATAAAATAGCATGGTTACAAAGGTTAGTTTACATAATCATTTCATCAATTATAATACTAATACTCTGAGAAAATTTAATATTCTTTTAATTCCTGATGAAAAATAAGCAATAAAGAAAGAAATAGTACCAGTGAAATAGAAAATGAATAGAAAGGTGAAAAAAAGGAAAAAAGAGTGAAAGATTAGTTTAAACCTAAATTCTTCCTAAGAAGAGTGATGTTATTGGGAACAATTAACACCCTATGCTTAGATAGTGCTCTTTTCATTAAGATGTGATAATTAGTGTAATTAATATAATTTATTATTTTAAAAGTTTATGTTAATCTTTAGTACTAAACAAACCAAAATGTTCAATAATCTGTATAATTTAAACTATATAGTAAGACAATTAATTTAGATCCTGAATCTGACATCAAATAGAAAATATGTACTTCTGTTTTAATCTATATAGAGAGTAATATGCATTTTAATCTTGATCTGGGATAATATATATTTTCCTAAAATAAAAAATATTGCACCATAATTATTATTTGTATTTACACAGTACAAATTCATTTAATTCCTGTTGTTCTTAATATAACTACTTTCTTATTGCTTCCATCCAAAGCCTATAATATTAATGTAAGTCTAAGTATCCAAGAAAATGGAGGACATAAGAAATTATGCAGAAAGTTATTTAACATAACATGTCTTCAATAGAGAAGCAAAGGATTGCTTGCATCATTTGGATAATCAATTTTGTGTGTGTAGGTTTAGCTTTATGTATCTTTAATATTTAAATTTCAATTTGAATGAAATATGATTGAACCCAGCATTTTCTAGTTTAAAAACATAAACACGACTTTGGTAACTGGAAGTGATAGCTTGGAGATAATTAGGGCAGAGGACAAAATGATTAGTGATAAGTTTTTGTAGGAGTTCGTGTAACTCTTAAGGAGTTCAGTTTAAAAAATACTTTTGAAGTATCTACTCTTTCAAAATATGCTTTTTTTCTTCTAAAAATTACCATAAAGTCCACAGTATGGATTATAACATTATGCAAATCACAAAACTATTTCAGCAGCATCATTGTGCATGTGTGTGCATGTGTGTGTGTGTGTGTGTTTCTTTTGGCATGTCAACAATTTGAAAGAAAAAAAATCTGAGAAACATGTTTTGTAGAGAAAAATGTCTTCATCTTTGACTATTTTACTTTTTAGTGGAAAATAATTCAAGTGGAACCACATATTCCAAAACTCTAACTCTCCCAGAAATAAAGTGTATAAAGACTTCCAAATAAAATCTGAAACATCATTGATCCCAGTTTATTAATTCAATACATGTTTACATCTGATAGCAAGCATTCTTATTCACTAAGCTTATAAGATTCTGCACTTTATCTGTACTAATACTTCTACTTGAAAATGGGGCAATTTAGTTGCAGGATATCTACTTTTGTATGGTGACCTTCCCTTATAACTTTTCGTTTTCACTGAGAATGAAAATCCTCTACAAGAGAAATCTTCAGAAACTCAAAACTTGGATTTGTACTTCTCAAAGCGAATAGAACATCTTTACTGCCTGCAGATATTTTTACATCTAAGACAGCCTGCAGTTTTGCTTGCCAACATAAAGCTTGTTTCACAAATTTTTCAGCAGCTGGTATGGTAATGAGCCAGTTTTTATATAAATTAGATATCTTCCTAATCAATTTTTAACTACGACATTACTCTTTTTAAGTGTTTGTGTAAACGAAACTATTTTGAAGCATAAAATACTTTATCAAATCTACGTATTTACTTTAATTCCCATTATATTGTCTAATTCTAAGAGATATATTCTATGAACCACAAGAAAGTTTCTGTTAGAACTGTAATTTTGAAAGTTGTGATACATTTATTTTTATTGAAAGGCACATGTACTTTTCTTTTTAACTAATATTCTTAAAAAACAATATAGCTTTACTTGTTCAAATATAATGGATTGGCCATATTTTTACACAGTATATTCACATCAATTATTTCTTTAGAAAGACAGAGTACCATAAATAAAAGCTAATACTTTTGATGCTGATGCAAATTATTCCTTTTAATTGTCTAGGCCAACCTTTTTCAAACCACAAAATAAGCAATCATTAAATAATCCGGTTATTTACAGAATACAAGTTACTTTATTATTCTGTAAAATAACCATTCTTTTGAGAGTAAAGTGTAATACTTATTAATGGTGGGGTTTTTGTCTATTTATGTGTATATGAACCTACTTTTCCAATTGTATGCCCTGGGTAATAGTAGTGATCTCAAGGATGAAAAGAGAAATATACTCAACTTTCATCCCAAACCAGGGAGTAAAATGTATAGTTACTATTTAAATCTAAGCAATATACGCAATTTTGCCCATACCTTTGAGTTCAGTTATTTCCACATTAATCAGGGATAACTTTTGAGTTTAAAAATCTAAAGATCAGTGAGATCTCAATAAAAAATAATTCAATATCATAGAAACTTCAAATATGCATTGATTTTTAATATTGTGAAACACCAATATCCTAAGTTAAACTAGATAGAAACATTTTTTTTTCTCCTCAAGTTAAACATTTAAATGAATCTTTAATGTTTGAAGATGAGATTTAAAAATTGCATGGATTGGACTGATGCTTTTTTCATTAAAATCTGTACATTGATTTCGTAGACTTGAATACAATTGTAACATAGTGCTTGTTGCAGAGCAGAATGTGTTAGAGTGAGTTGAAAACTGAAACAAATAATTATTTTATTATTGACACTATCAATTGTCTTTCCTTTTGTTCCCAGACTTAAGTTCCTCTTCCTGTCTAAATGTTCCTTTCCCTGCCATCTGAAATCTAGCTATTGAAAGAGTGCCAAGCACAAGCTAGATTCTCAATACATATTTACTGAATGAATGAGTGAATGAGAATGAGAATAGTTTCTTTCTTTGTAATTGTACTAACATTGTATCCTTTTATGTAAATTATGGCTAACTCTTTTTTGGGCTGTAAACCTGTTGCGCAATTACTCCTTTAATTTCTATGACACTGCACTTTTCTATTACTCTTTCCCCCCCATTTTTCTCTTACTACTACAAGACTAAATAGTACCCCTTATATAGGCAATGACCATCAGAATGGAATTATTCAAGTTTCTTTCCATTTCCCTTTATTCTTCCCTATCTGTGCTCATTTTCTCTCTTAGTTCTTCCTTTCTTCTTTTGTTCATTCATTTCTTTCTTCCCATTAATAACTCATACTTTACAATATCACTGCATGTACTCTGCTTATGTATATATGTTCTCTCACCCTTTATATATATCTTTGTTCCTCTAAATGTCTAGATCTGATGATTGATCGAATAACATAACTCTAACTGCTCTCATGGGGTCTCTAACTGATGCTCAAATATATTTCGTGTGACGGTAGCATAATGTAAATGGAAAAGTACTCAAGGCCTCTCTCTCTCTTACTCTCCCTCGTTGTGCTTTTAACTAGCCATGTAACTATAAGCAAATTACCTGACCACCCTGGTCTTCAGAGTTCTCAAATAAAAATGTGGAAATTGTTCTACATTATCATTAAGGTTCATTCCAACTCACAGTTCAGAGTCTCTATGATCTATGACTTAGTTGACTTCCTTTGAAATAATTCTCGATTTGACAATTTCACCTCTGTTATTGGTGTCCCCATTATTTCACTTTATACCTTGTAACTAGAATTTTTACTACTCTTTCTTCAACTTGAATTTTTCCTTGTCCATTATGCCAGTGAAAATTAAGCTGGATTTTAAAGCTCAAACAGCACTTCCCCAGCTGGAGAAGGAAAGAAATGTCAACATCTTACACAAAGGCAGAAAAAAGCAAGGGTTGTGGGAAATATTTTCTCTCATTATATTCTTTGTATTTGACATTTTGTATGGTCTCTTGGGCTTTATATAGCTCTCCCTAAATATATTTAGAACTTTAGTATGTTCCTTTATGGTTTCTTTAGGTGTTCCCTATCAAGTGTGAAATCCTAGCAATGAACAGAAAAGGTGAACCAAGTTTACAGCATATATACAGCAGATAATTTTCTAAATGATTTTTATGATATTTTAATCCTTATAACTATTCTATGTAAAGTGTGCTGTTATATCCATTTTACAGAAGAGAAAACTGAAGCGCAAAAGCATTGTGAGCTTCTAAAGTTACACAGATTGTACATAGCAGAGCTGGACTTCAAAACCAATCAGGGTGGCTCCTGAGACTGTGCTCTTAAATATTATGTTGCCTGCCTCTCAAAATGTGTAGGACCAAAGTTAGGAAGACTTACTTACAGAGGGGGATAAGTCAGCAGTACAAATAAAAACTTCTAGCAGTGTTTGGAAGATCCGCAGGACAGATTATAACCTAGAGTCTATAGCTATGACTCGCAAATAGAATATTGAGAGAATGGTAGAACCAGTGGGAATCATCAGAAAGGGGTTGATGTCTATGTTTCAGAAAATAACTAAATACTATACATAGAAAAAGGTAAAAAATGGTGGTTTCAAAACAGAAATGGTTTCTTTTGACATTTAATGAAGAGCTCTAACAACATTTCTTTAATCAGAATGAAATCAACATTCAAAGGGTTTATCTGACATGAGGTATATAGCAAGAAGTTTTGACAGAGGCAATATTTTAGTCAACTGTGTGCTTGAGCAGTGAATCCAGGAACTATTTTGTGGTTGGTAAAGAATCCAATCCAGACACTATGGGCACGGAGAGCAGCTCTGGGAAGAGAGATTAGACCCATCCTAGCTGGTTGGTAGGGAGGATAGGTTTTAGCATGCACTTAGGAATAATTAGGCATAATTTTAGTTTAAAAGCTCTCCACCTTCCCCGAAAATTTTTTTTGAGAAAAGAAAAGAGGATGATGCAACAAATTGGTAACATAGGTCCTATTCCAGACACAATGATACAGGTTTTCTGGAGCAAGACTAAAGTTAGGTCATGCCTGTTAATAGAAATGGAATGACTATAAATTGACATCCCTCATTACTGATGACTCAGGGATTGGGTGAGGCTGTACTTAAAAATTGGTGGCCTTTAGAACATGTCACTGGGCAAGATTGGAATTGTCAGTTTCTGAGAATTTGAGATACCTGGTGGACAGATATGTAGGGAAATATAAAGGTGTGAAACTCAAGAGAAAGAAGTCTATGCTAGAGAAAATATTTTAGACTGCTTAAGTGCTTGTGGTGTGCTCAATTATTATTCACATTTATTGAGTCCTTTTTTCCCAACCATCATTGTAGCAGTTTGGCAGTTTGATATGGTTTTGAATTCCAGAAATAGACATTGGATTATGCTTATAAACTGGTCTGTTCATCTGGGCATGATTAAGTTATGATTACGGCTTTGATTGGGCCACGTCAGTAGGGTATTGAGCCCCACCCCTTGGTGAGTGGGGTCTCAAAGATAAAAGACATGGCAAAGGACAGAGTTGGAGTTTTGAGTTGGATGTTTTGATGTTGGAGTTCAGATGCGGAGTCTTGAGCTGGAGCTTGGTCATGAGGAAAGAGAGAAGGCCCCAGGAAGAGAAGCAAGCCATTTGCCTAATAGTCTACAGCTGGCCTTATGGAGATAACAAAGCACCTAGGCTCAGAGAAAGGCAAGCCCTGGGAAGAGAGGAACCCAGGAAGCCTGAACCCTGGCAGACATTGGCAGACATCTTGCTCCAACACGTGGCCATAGACTTTGGTGAAGGAAGTAACTTGACATTTTATGGCCTGGTAACTGTAAGCTACTACCCCCAATAAATACCCTTTATAAAAGCCAACAGATTTCTGGTATTTTGCATCAGCACCCTTTTGGCTGACTAATACAACCATGGAAGAATTATACTTGCCTGTCCCATTATGTGGGAGTTGGCCAAGTGACTTGCATTGGTCAATAGACTTGAACAATAGAATGCCAGTTCTAACCCTGACCTTAAGTTGGCATCAATTTTCTGTTTGCCCTTATTGAACTTTTGCCTTTTGCCATCAGAAGAAAATTCCTCCCTAGCCACTGGCCCAAGGTGGGTGAGAAACATGGGGAGCAGCCCTGAATGAAGCTTAAAGCCAATCAAGCAAGGCCAGTCTAGGTAAGTTGATTCTCAGACAGCTCATAGATATGTGATGAAGACAGTAATTGAAGTTTTAAATCACTGAATTTGGGGTGACTTGTTTGCATCCTTATTGTGGCAATAGCTGGCTTATTCTGTGATTTCCCTTTATTCTTGAAATAGTACTGTTTTCCAATTGAATCTTCTCGAATCCAGCCAGACCCTTTTATTCACCCCTGGCTTGTCGTTATCTCTAATTATGACTTTTATTGTACCTTTCATACATCAGGAATTTCCACAGCTGTGTAGATATGTGGAAAGGGACTTTAGATTGCAGTCCTCGGAATAATCAAATAGACGAGTTTAAACGAAAAAACAGCAGAATTTAATTTAAGAATCAGCTAAGCCAGGTGGATAATATAATGCTCAAATATTACTCAGAAGACAAGCATGTGTAAATAACCAAGAGATTACAATGTGATGGACTCAGGATATGGGTGTGGGGAATTAGCGGAAGAGAAAAATTGCTGGTAGAGCTTTTATAAGACTATAGATTCTCTTCTGACTCACACTGAATTCTCATGTTTTACACTTATACCCAAATCCTTTAAAGACAGAACATTGAAGAAACATATTATTAAATATGATTGCACATTGCTTTTTCTTGAAAGATGTGCTCTTTTATATACCTCTACTGCTGACTAAATTCTGCAAATTACTTTGGCTTCAGTCCAAAAAGGCATCAATACTTACATATTATTAAATTCAAAAAGCCCTGAAATCAGTTTTTAAATCCCTGGATATTGTTATTTTCAAAGGAAATAGAATCGCCTTGGCTATATTTCCTACAACAAACAAAACTATTCTAGGGAATTATTTAGCAGATTCTAATCAAAGCAATTGGACAATAGTATACCAACTAAGGGTTAAAGTAGCCTTGTGTTCATCACAGAGTTTAAACAAGTTTTTTTCCTAAGGAAACTTGGAATACTTAAACTCTTTTACAATTAGAAATTCTTATTAAAAAGTACTTGGTATTATAACAAAATTACTGTGTTTCCTAGGAAGTGTGTCTTCAAAAACACATTCTGTTTCTAGTTTTCTAGTCCCGACTTGATTGTCTTTTAAGTGCCCTGTTCTAGTTGGGGGCAATACCAACTTCCCAATTTTTCAGGCTTTGGCTGTTAGTAAGGCCTTATTGTTTTTCAGGAACAATATCTAACTAACCACAAAATCTTTTAGAATTGTCCTTTTCAGTCTTTCTCACAGATATTCTTTCCTTTATCGATATTGTTGCTCTCTCAGACCTGTCTCAGCACCTTTTCTTAAACCACTGGAAAGACCACTATGGTGCTTACAAAAGCTTAGCACTCAATAAGTGTTTACTGTGGGGAATGAAAGAAAGAATGAATGAGTGGTTATTCCCTCCCCAAAACTCCTATGATTGTCCATTTTTTATAGCATTAAGTCCCAAATAATCACACACTGATCAAACAGATCTCTAGGATGTGGTTTAATTACCACTGTAAACTCATCTCACACTATATGTAACTATGAGAAAAATGCACTCTTACCAGTCTATACAATTTTTAATATTCATTAATTGGAAGAATCTATATTGTTAAAATGTCAATTCTGCCCAAAATGTTCTATAGGTTAATGCAATTCCAATCAAAATCCCTGCAGGCTTTTTTTGGGAGGGGGGAGGTGTGGGGGTGGGGAGGGGGTAGAAACTTGCTACGCCTATCTTAAAATTTACATGGAAATTCAATAAGCCTAAAATAGCTGAAACAAACTTGAGTATGATACTATATAAGGATTGACAAATAGATGAATGGAACAGAATTGTGGGCCCAGAAATAGATGCACATTTACACAGTCATTTGAAAACAAAAAGAATTTCAACCCTTACCTCACTTATTTAAAAAATTCATTCATTCAAGATCACTTATAGTCCAAAATGAAAAAGCTAAAACTATAAATCTCCTAAGAGAACTAGGAGAACTTCTTTGTGATGTGGGGGAGGAAGTCATGGCAGCTCGATGTGGTGACTTCTTGGCCTTCCATCTTCTACACTGCATGAGTTTTTAGTAAATAAATTTCTCTGATTCTCTAACTATAGCATTCAAGATTTTCACTCTCCCAGTTCCTCCCACATTTTATAAGTCCTAATTTTTAAAATACATATCTTATTTCTATAACATTTGTGATGGTTCGGCTTTGCTTTCCAAATCAAGACTAATAAAAATTTTCATAACAGAATGGTTTTAAACTTTTAAAATGGGAAAATGGAATAAATTCCAGAATCTGCTTAGGCTTAAAGGCTTTAGTGACCACCTCCTCCCCAAGTAGTAAATGAGACTCTGATAGTCTATCCAACATTAAGAAAAATACTTAAGACCAGTGGCAAAACTGTGTCTGAGAAGTATCACAGAAGTATGAGTTGGGAAACAGAACCCAAGCAATAGGGACTACAAATTTGCAATATTTAAACTTCAAATCTAAGTATTTGGTATAAATTTCAATTGTTTCTTGAGATATACATTGTATTAGGGTTCTTTAGGGAAACAGAACAGACAGGTGATATCTAAATAGTATGAGATTTTATAAAATTCTCTCATACGACCATGGGGATGCACAAGTCCAAATTCTGCAGGCAGGCTGCAAACCAGGGGCTCTGATGAAGGTCCTTGATGAGTTCCCAGGAGACGTTGGCAGTCTGAAGTAGATCTGGAAGTTCTCTCTGAATGCTGAAATCACTTTCCCTTTTAAGGCATTCAACTGATTGAATAAGACGTCACTTGTTGCTGACAGCAATCTCCTTGGTTGATTGCAGATGTAATCAGCCATCTATGCAATCAACTCATGATGATTAAAGTTCATAAATGTCCTTGTATTACAATTAGCTCAGTGCTTGTGTGACCAAACAATTGGGCACAGTTACCTGGCCGACTTGACACATTAGCCTAACCATCACCGTCCACCCTTTTTCAACTTAGTAACCATACACATCACCTTAAACCATATTTACTCTTTAAATAAAAACAATAACAGACACACACACACATATATATTTCTGCTTAATAATATTCAACTGTCATGCGTATAACTGGAAACGCACTAATTCCCTCCAGAATAGGGTGCAAATCCTTGGGTAATATTCACTCTTAAACTTGACATCCTTAAATATTATGACATGAAAACAATACAACTTATGTCATATGATAAGGGAAAAAGTTAGGGAAGAAAACAAAGATTCGTTTTATGTACTTACACAATTGTAATCAAAACAAAACAAGGAAGGCATATTCATGACCATTACAGTCCTCATTTCTGTAACTGGTCATGTGGTCGAAGTTCATATTTATTACTACCTTCTTCTGCTACCCTTTCCGTGTTCCTCTTACTCACAACAAGCACCTCAGCTGGCTGTGGTTCTTTGCCTGGTGGGGTGACCCAAACAAACATTCCTGAAGATTCTGGGCCATTGTTAGTCCTGCTTGGATTGGCTTGTTGCAATTATCCATTGACTTTAATCACGGCATGGCAGTACTTATAGACACCCTAGAGGATCTCCTGTATTCCAGGCAAACTCTTCTTTACCTCCATTATGTAAGTGCAGTCCCTTTTCCCCTTGATAATCAGGATCAATCACCCCAGCCAGTACAGTAATTCCCTTCTTTGCCTGTTGATTTCGAGGCACAAGGAGCCCAAAGTGGCCAGGTGGAAGTCTTAACCTCCAGTTCAATGGAATCATTGTTATGTTCCCTGGTGGCAGCACTCCTCCTTTTGGAACTAAGACCTGTAGAGCAGCAGAGCTTAAGGTTGTAGGAACAGGAAGCAAAATTTTCCTAGCAGATCACTAGGGGTAATGGTGAGTGGTGCCACTCCCATTTCCACCCCTTGATTTCTGGACCCATGAATCCTGGCTATGGGAAAAACAGAACAATAGAATAGACACTGATTTAGAGCATACACAGCCTCCTGGAGAACATTGCTCCAGCCCTACAAAGTATTGCCACATAGTTGGCACTGTAATTGAGTATTCAAAAGGTCGTTCCAATGTTCTATCAATCCAGCTGCTTCAGAATGATGGGGAACATGGTAAGACCAGTGAATTCCATGGGCATGTGCCCATTCCCACATATCATTTGCTATGAAGTGGGTTCCTTGATCAGAAGCAGTGTTATGTGAAATGCCATGGCAGTAGATAAGACATTCAGTAAGTCCATGGATGGTAGTTTTGAAAGAAGGGTTGCATGTAAGGAAGGCAAACCCATATCCAGAGTATGTATCTATTCCAGGTAAAACAAATAGCTGACCCTTCATGATGGAAATGGTCCAATGTAGTCAACCTGTCACCAGGTAGCAGTCTGGTCACCTCGAGGAATGTTGTCATATCAGGGCCTGAGTGTGGGTCTCTGCTGCTGGCAGATTGGGCATTCATCAGTTACTGTAGCCAAGTCAGCCTTGGTGAGGGGAATCAATCAATTCAGCATGATCCAACTTTTTATTCTTCCCACCATTTTCCCATGCCCTTAGTAGCCATTCCCACACATACTCCCCTGATTTCTGTCTATATAAGTTGGAAAACTCATGCAGTTCTTTTAAAGTATAGCATACTTCCTCACGGGTCACACTTTGTATTTTGCCTTTGGGGGATTGTTGTGATTTTAGTCTAGTAATAGGTTTTGAAGAGAAGAGGGGTGGTGGAGGTAGGTAAGGAGAAGAATTAGAAATGCCTTGAAAGCTCCTGACATCAGGGTATTCCTTTGCATTTTCTTCTGGTGAGACAGGATTAATCTCTTCAGGCAGGGGTTGGAAGGCAGACTTCTCAGGGCAGTGTATGCTGCAGTTTGACTGGTACATGCCTCAAGGCTTGGGGCAGGCTGGAGGCTGGATGATACAAGCTTAACGTTGTGTGGTCTCCACAGGGGAGGCCATCACAGGCTTATCTGGCAAAGTCTTAGCAGAATTTAGGGATCATCACCCTGTATGTCTCCATCCCTATTCTCAGGGTTGCACACATGGATCATTCTCCAGGATAGACCACATGCTAGGCCACAGAACAACTCTCAATGAATTCAGAAAGTTTGAAATTATACAAAGTAATTTCTCTGACCACAACGGAATGAAGCTGGGAATCAGTAAGGGGCAAAGAAGGAAATTAGGCACAAAGATATGGAAATTAAACTCTTAGACAATCAGTGGGTCAAGGAAGAAATTGCAAAAGAAATCAGTAACTACCTTGAAACTAAGGAAAATGACAAGACAACCTATCAAAACCTATGGGATGCAGCAAAAACTGTACTGAGAGGAAAATTCATAGCCATAAATGCCTATGTTAAAAAAGAAGAAAGAGCTAAAATCAAAGACCTAACTGCATACCTGGAGGAATTAGAAAAAGAACAACAAACTAATCCCAAATCAAGTAGAAAGAAGGAAATAACAAAGCTTAGAGCAGAGCTAAATGAAATTGAAACTAAGAAAGCACTAGAAAAAATAAACAAAACCAAAAGCTGGTTCTTTGAGTAGATTATTATAATTGGCAAATCCTTAGCTAGACTAACAAAGAAAAAAGAGAGAAGATGCAAATACATAAAATAAGAAACGAGGAAGGGGATATCACCACTGACCCACAGAAATAAAGAGTATCATAAACGGATACTTTTAAAAATTGTATGTCATCAAGATGGATAATTTAGAGGAAATGGACAAATTCCTAGAAACACACAAACAGCCTACATTGATGAAAGAAGAAATTGATGACCTCAACAGACCAATCACAAGTAACAAGATTGAATTTATCATCCAAAGCCTCCCAAATAAGAAAAGCCCACCACCAGAAGGCTTCACAGATGAATTCTACCAAATATTCTGGAAAGAACTAACACCAGTCCTGCTTAAACTCTTCCAAAAAATAGAAGTGGAGGGAACATTGCCTAACTCATTCTATGATACCAACATCACCCTAATACCAAAGCCAAACAAAGATGACACAAGAAAGGAAAATTATAGACCAATCAATGCCTTCACTTTAACAGCAGACACCCTGCATGGTTAAGATTTAATTTCCTTTGTAACACTGATACTCATAGAATAAGACTCTGAGTCTGGTTTAGGGAGATCTCAAGTCCGTGGCTGCATGAAACAAGGTTTTCTTTCAGAGCATCATAGAAATTTTCACATCATTCATGTGTGATTTAAGTTGTAAATTTGAAGCCTTTAGCTCATCCCTTTCTTTTGTAACTGTATCCAGAGTATTTAGGTAGAGCCAGTCAACATCATTGTAACTTTTGACTGCACAAAACTGTGTTAAAGTGTTGAAAACACACTCACTTAGATCCTTGCCTCTTATAATCATGGAAGCAGGGGAATCCAATGGTGATATTTTGTGTATCTCCATTGACAACTCACACCATGAACTGTCAGTGGTCTCTTGATTATTGGAAAGGGAGTCATTAGTATTCTTGAGTCCAATTAGAGTAGAGAGCCAATTGCAATACTCCCAGAACCACTTTAGAAATCTCATTTTTAAGATTCTGTTTCTCAAGAACCACTCCTGGTACCAAGCTATATAAGTCAGAGTTCTCTAAGGAAACAGAACCGGCAGGAGATATCTGTAAATAGTATGAGATTTTATAAAATTCTCTCATGTGACCATGGGGATGCAGAAGTACAAATTCCACAGGCAGGCTGCAAACCAGGCGCTCTGATAAAAGTCCTTGATGAGTTCTCAGGACATGCTGGTTGTCTGAAATAGATCTGGAAATTTTCTCTGAATGTTGAAATCACTTCTCCTTTTAAGGCATTCAACTGATTGGATAAGACATCATTCATTGCTGACAGAAATCTCCTTAGGTGATTGTAGATGTAATCTATGCAATCAACTCATGATGATTAAAGTCCATGTGTCCTTGTATTACAGTTAGCCCAGTGCTTGCTTGACCAAACAACTGGGCACAATTACCTGGCTGAGTTGAACACATTAGCCTAACCGCCACAACCATGAATGAAGTAACCCCTTTCACACCACAAGCTTCTCCTCTTTTTCTCTCATATCTCTTTTAGTGAATAACTTTGTTTATTTTGGAGTTTCTCATACAACAGAGATGTTATAACCATTTTATTAATTTACAATGATGCCATCGTGATGTTTGGACAATTCTCTGTAAGACATTGCTATAATGATATTTTCCCTACTTACCCTTCCTGTTAGGGATAATTAGGGGCATCAAGGAAATTTTAAACTCCCAGGTGTTTAATTCTCTGGGTGTCACAGTTTAATAAGTGTTTTCAAGTGAAGGAGAAGAGAGGGCCATATGGTAACATAAGAGGTATGTGAAGGACTAAACATAGGTGTTATTTGATAGCAATCAAACTACCCATGTAAAATATTTTTATGAGCTTTTGACTTGGTATTAGCAAATGTTGCTTAAGAGGCAATGGGGAATCAGAAAAGATTCACTTTGAAGTTGAGGGAACCTTAGGTACAAAATTCTCTGTCTTCATAAATCCCTATGCCCCAAACTTGGAGTGAGAACAGCAGTGATCCATAAAACCTGAAGGCATCATGAGCAGGCACAGTGGACATCTTAGTGATTACCTCTGGAGATAGACATAGAACAGTCATCAGAGGATACCACCTCTTGTGCCTCAGCACTATAGGAAATCCCCAAATTCTAATATAAAAAATTCAGAAATTTGTTGAGGGTACAAAGGATGCATGGGGATTATAAGGAAGTCTCAAGAATGCCTGACTGTATTTTTTTTTTTTTTTTTTTTTTTTTTTTTTTTTTGCCTGCTGAATTATATGTGAGATCAGAGATTAAGTTAATTTATAAAATATAGAGATGTGGCCACAGCCAAATGTAGCCTGATAAACAATTGGGGCATTTACCCAATGAGGTTGTAAGACATTTCAATTTTGAATTTTCAATAACTCTGGGGTGACAGGAAGAGGAGCTATTTACAACTGTGTAAAAATATACATGCTGAATCCATACATGAGAGAATGACTAGGACTCCAAATTTCCCAGGCCTAAACTACCTTCTGAATAAGTAGACTAGTGACCTACAAATCCACCCATACAATACTATTTGCAGAGTGGTGGCAAGAAAGGAGATTAACAAATAATACTGGGGTACCAGAATTTCCCACTGTTCAAGGATGATGTTTTTCCTTCATCTTTAGGCCCTTGCAAGTCACAACCATGCCATCAGATGAGAAACCAGGCCTAGATACTTCTAACTATTGCCATTAGGATCTTTTGTAAGATTCTTTTTTCTCTGAGTGATCTGAAGCCTCCAGTTCCTAGAAATCTATAAAACTATGTGGCTTATGTAAGGCATTTTCATACCATGAGGGGTAGGGGTTCTTTTGTTAGCTCACATTTCAGCTACCTAAATTTTTTTTCCCTCTTCTCCCTTTTCTGTTGATAGTGTCTTCTTTCATTAGGAGAGCTTTCTTCCATTCCATGTAATTACTATGGAACTCGGAATTTCATTTTCAAGGCCATGTTAGTTGATTCAGAGGTGGACAAATGACTCAGTATAGCCAGAAAGAGTTTTCCCTGGGAGGTACAGAAATAAAGAAAAATCTCTACATCTTAATTTTTGAAATCTAGTGTGAGTTGTTATCTGACTAACCTGTCAATTAAAAAAAAAATTAGCAGTAAAAATAAAGTTAAAAAATATGTTTATAAACCATGCAAGGAAAAACTGAAATTATTTAAAAGAAGCACTTAATTATTTAAAACCAAAATTTACAGTTTGCAGCTAAAGCAGTACTTGTGTAAATTATAGCCTTAGAGGCAATTTAAAAATGAAAATATAATATTGAATGTTTAAGTCCAAAAACTAGAAAATGATATATTAATTTATAGAAAGTAGAATAAATAAGTTGGTTAAAGAAGTTCACAAATAAGCAAAAAGTACCTGAAAAACAACAGCAAATGTTGGTTCTTTTAAAAGACAAGTGTTTCTAAAGACTGATTGGAATAAAAAAGAGAATAGATTGAAATAATGACATTTTGAATGAAAAAGTGCATATATCTACAAATATAATACAGGATTTGAAACTCTAAAGAGAATAACACAATCAAATTTATAGCAACATTTAAAAATCAAATAATTTAAAAGAAATGAATTACCAAAATTTACTCAAGAAGAAACAGTTAATTTAAATTGAACAATGGAAGTTTGAATTAATAATTAAGTATTTATATCTACCTCTCTTCCTACTTTGTGTGATTTTCCAAGCAAGTAATATACAATCTCTATTTTATGAAAAGGTATTTGAGAATCTAGACTAGAGAGTTTAGGGCTACCCATCCTCTTTTATGAGACTAGAATAACCTCAATATTAAACATGCAGATTTTGCATGCATAAACAAATCAATTTCATCTTTATCTACAAAGATAAAAAAAAACCTCTAAATTCTAAATCTGAAGAAGTTGGATCCATCAACTTATATGAAGGATAATAGCATATCATGATCAAGTGTAATAGTATATCAAGATCAGGAAGGAAGCATAGGTCAACAATAAAAACCCTAGGAATATAACTTTTATAAAACAATTTAAAGGCTAAAATCCTTAAGCTCTTCTCCATGATGAAGACAGGTATTTGCTAAATGTGGGACTCCATTGTTTTCCTGAAGGTCTTTTCATTGACTGACCTGCCCCCCTGGAACAAACCCCCATCCCCCAGCATCCAGAAGACTAATTCCCTGTCATTCAAGTCTTTGCTCCAATGTAATCTCAATGAGACCTACTCTGGCCACCTATCTTTGTTTCCCAGGCTCCTATGACAAATACCACATAATGTGTTGGCCTAAACAAGGGGAATTTATTGTCTCACGGTTTTGGGGACTGGAAGGCTTGCTTCTACCTGGGTCAGGTCTGGCTGGCTGATAATTCTTGGCTTTCCCATTTCATGGCAATGTCCTTTCCTTTCTCTTCCAGATTCTGTTGACTTCTGGCTTTCTCTTTTTTAAAAGTGATTTCTCTTTTATAAGTCCTCCAGGAAGAGGATTAAGAGCCATCTTGATTCACTTGGCCACACTATAACCAAAAATAACAACTTCCAAAGGTCCGATTTACAGTGGGTTCACACCCACAGAATGGGATTAAGAACATGTTTTTTCTCTGAGGTACACAATTCAATTTACCACACCAACTCTATTTAATATTGTACTTTCCCTGACCCTCCCAACTCACTTTAGCTTACTCCATTTTCTATAACACTATCATTTTCTGATATACTATATAATTTATTTATTGTGTTTATTGTGAATTGTCTGCCTCCCCTGGTTCCAGCCCCACCAGAATATAAATTCTTTGAGGACAGGATCATCTTTCTTCCTTCTGGAATTTTGTTTGTCAACAAATGAGGACACACATCTTTTTCTTTAATTGCTAATGAGTTAGCCAAGCATTGTTTAGGAAATAATTCTTCGTTTTTTGCTGATTTGGTATATCTCCTTTGTTATGTTAAATTTACTACCAATTTTTTGGAAGGTTATATTGTTGGGTCTCCAGAATCCCTGAACTTGTGAATGCTATTACAATGTAGAAAATTACAATAGAAATTTTTGAGAGTTCTTTGAACTCTGAGTAATAATTACAATTTGTATATATATAAAGTGATAATTGATAGAATATAATAACAAGTAGATTAAAACAAGG
Source organism: Cabassous unicinctus (assembly GCA_029593785.1). Classification (NCBI taxonomy): domain Eukaryota; kingdom Metazoa; phylum Chordata; class Mammalia; order Cingulata; family Chlamyphoridae; genus Cabassous; species Cabassous unicinctus. The sequence continues at coordinate 47,155 of JAQZBX010002714.1, forward strand.
AAAAATGGATTCATCCATATATTTATTTTTTCAAAATTAATGCTAACAAATGGTATCAAATCCTCAAAGTTATTGAGAGTATTTTGTAAATATTTATAAAATGATCTCAAAATGTGGTATCTGTACCAAAAGCATTAGTATCACTAAGGAACTTATTAGAAATGCAAATTGGCTCCTGTACCAGATCTACTGAATAAGAAACTCTGGGGGAGGGCCCCAGCAATCTGTATTTTAATAAATTCTCCAGGTGATACTGATGTATGAAAAAATTGAGAAACAATTTTTTCTACTGATTGCAGCATAGTAGCGCCTACAGGTGTTCTTAGTATTTAAGTATCTTGTTAATTTGATAGGGCCCCAGCAAAAACCTAGTTTTCTTGGGTTGTTCTGGTTAAGCTTCAGTAAGAAAAGCAACCATTTGTCACATTTTAAAAAAACCCAACAACAATAAAAGCAAAAATATGTTTGCGTATCTGTGGTATTTTATATAAATAGTGAGAGAGAATGAATTTTGGACAGTAAGCAATGTTTATTTCTAGGTTGTAGGATTGGCAGGGAGACTTTAAATTTTTTAAAATGTACAAGCTTATTGTTTAGGAAATTTATTCATTAAGCAGGTATCACTTTTGCAGTAAAATAATGATTTTAGAAATACATTTAAAAATCAAGGAGTCTATAGAATTTTAATATCTCCATAATGAGATTTCCCAATGAAGCAAGGAAAAAGCAGTTCTCATACTGCATGCAAAACAAATGCCATAAAATATTTTTTGTTTTAGGACCTCTAAGAAGCTGTAGAATAGGATGGATGCTTAGCACAGTTACTGACATATATCAAGGCTTTTAGAGGTAGTATCATATAAAACAAATTTATAATTAAAGAGTAATTTAAAAATTTACTGATCATGATCAGGACATAAGGCAAGGAAGTGCATTTCGTGTGTCAACAAAGTGATGGCTTTAGTTGGTATATTTTACCTGCCAGGGCCATGTAGACTTAGCTATTAAATACAGAAACACTAGCAAAATTCAATAGTTGTCTATATTCTTTTGAATGCCTTGCCATCTTAGCCAATGGGTTAAAAATCTGATTTGATTGCTTTGACATTTGTCAATTTAGTTAACTCAGCCTTCTACCTCTCAGCCCTTGACAGTCATGAAAATGTATCATGAATAGACCATCTTCTAGATATTTTGGGATTGCACAAATTTTGGTTTCATAAAAATTTTGAGGCCACAGATCAAACAAAATTTGTTTTACAGGATACTATAATAAATATTTTTCCTAACGAAAAAAAATCCACACAATATACCACACATACAGGAAAATGAATTAATATATCTCATGATGTGTATGTGTGAATAGATTTCAATATTTTCCATTAGTACTGCAGTTTTAAAATCTTTTTCTTTCTTTTCTTTTGGTAAACCAATGAATTCATTTTCTGAACTCTGGTGCTATATCTTTGTGAGTTATTACAGGATATTGCTATTCTGAGGGATTTGGTTTAAGAAATACTAGGCTAGAGAGCCTTGATGAGTTACAATCAATATTTACTAATATTACTAAACCCAGCATGGTCAAAAAGACTAGTCTCCCCTCACTTGCAGGCTGAAATCTTCCAAGTTCTGCCATTCCTTTTCTTCATGCTGCCTCCTCCTCTCACATGAACACCATGTTGTCATTTTTTTCACAGTGTGATAGGAAAAGTATTCAATAATTGCTTAAAAGATACTAGAAGTTGAACTTTAAATGTTTGAAGGATCTATGTTGTTAACATTTTGAAATGTTTATACTTCACTAACTGGAGTTTCCAGTCTCTCTTTTTGGGGTCTTCCCACCCTCAATCCACTTCTTTTCAAAGGTGCCTATCCCTGTGTCAATTCTACTTTTTCTTCCCGCAAAACCTACAAATTCATTAAAGGCTTACAAGATAGCACGAAGAAACAAGAATTCTGAAGCTATCCACACCTGTACTTAAATCTCTATTCTGTCGTGGAACTAGCTGTGTGACATTTTGCAATTTTTTTTTCTGAGTACCACCTTTTTTTCTAATTTCTAAACTAGGAAAAATCACTTCATTAATTAATTGAGAAGATTAAATAAGATATTATAAAACTCCAGGTACTTAGGGGGAAGCTCAATTATAGCTGCTTTCCCTACTTCTTATTGGAATCAAGACATAAATTAGTGTCAGTCATTATTGAGAAGGCATCACTCAAAAAATTTTTGTAACTTGTGGCTTTGTATATGAATTTGAGATAGGTGTTTAGCCTAAGTGTAAAGGTATTGGGGGGCGGGGATATTTTTAGGAAGTAGGTCTTCTTGGTATCAATGTTAACCATTCCTGAAAGCATATAGATAACTTCATTTCCCACAGATAAATCTAACCCTGTATATGGAGCACCTAGCTCTAGCTATTTTTTAAAAATTCTTCCAAGCTGCTTTTGGTAATATTTCTATTGCATCTCTGTTTCAAGATATATAAAATTATATTTATCAACATAAATGTTTGCTTGTTTGTCACCAATATGTGAAGTAAAAAACCAATTATACAAGATGTTCTATAAAAGCTTTATTGTAACTTTTTATTTTTTTTCCTGTGGGGCAACTTTCAAAGATGGCAGAGGAAGGGCATCCAAGGGATCAAATCTAAGTTTATTTACTCATTATTTAAGGTGGTATTGGAGGAGAAGCTGAAGGAAGAAAAGCAAAAACAAAAACAAAACCTCTCTTGGCTACTTTAAAAGCTAAGGATTAGTAGTAATGTTCTGACCTGAAATTTAGGTCTTGTGATTTCTTCCCAGGAGATTTTTCAGTGCATGAAAACCTGCCTCCAACAGCCTTCTTATTTAATTCAGTCTTACTTGGATATAAACCGTCAAAATCTGAGAGGTTGTTGGAAGGCCTAAAAGTGCACAAAAGTATTTTTGTAAAATAGGAATATTAATCAGCTGGAAGAGAAAAGTGTGTTTCTCCAAGTCACTGAACGATTCTGCTATATATGTACTAGGTTCCTTTTGCATTTCTTTCAAATTTTTAAAGTTTCAAGGGCCACAAGTGGATTCCATGGAACATTTGCCCTGTTTAGAAGAAGATTCAGCCATTTTCAAAAGGAAGGTAAGCTTTGTGCTCAGTTATGTATATTTTAGGAATTCTCCATGTGATTTAATTATGAGCCCTTCTTACTTATCACACATCAGCCTTTCATCTTGTAATGAGACCACTGCGGAGTCAGATGCTGAGGGACCAACATAGGTTGAGGACCGACTCCCTAAAACAGATCATAACCTGTCCAGAATCACTGAGTGCCACCAAGACAGCCCTTGCGGGAGAATCAAAGGTTTAGCGTGCCTTTCTTTTGCAAGCGATGTAAACGGCCGGCGTGGGGAGGAAGCTGAGGAAAAGGGTTCTTTGGGTCACCCTTTTCTTCCCAGTCCCGTTACCGACTCTGGCAACACTAAAGAGGGTGCGTGGGAGGATCATTTCTATTGTTATCCTCTCAGAGACAAAGGCGGGGGGCTGGCAATAGGTGCCCATCCTTTCGGCTGAGTGGGCCTAGGAGAACGGCAGTGGCAGGGAGAATTTTTTTGGAGCAGGCTCCCCCAGTGTCACCCGGCGCCCGGCGGGCCCAGCCCGGGCTTTGTGAGGACGCGGCGAGGAGCAGCAACGGCCTCTGCGTCAAGGAGCGGCGGGGCAGAGGTGCGGCATCCTGCGGTCCGCCCGGCACCCCTCCGCCCGCAGCCTCCCCCGCCTCCCCCTCTTGGTAGTCAGCCCTCCCCCCGCAGCCTGTCGGCGGCCGCAGCACAGGCGGGCCGGGCACGTGGGCGCCTCCGTCACACACACACACACACACACACACACACACACACACACACGCTCGCACCGACGTGCTTGCATCCCGTGCTCCTTCCCCAGCAGACGCACAGACGCTCTGGAGTCTTCTAGCCTGCCTGCGGGGCAGCGACCCCCTAAACCCAGCCCCAGAGCCCGCCGTACATAAGCAGCTGCTTCTCTCCAAACAGCTCCTTTGCGGCCTCCGTCAGTCACCACCTGGACCCGACCCTTTCGCGACTGCCGCTACTGCCTGGACGCGGAAGCAGCAAAGAGGCGCCCCGGCAAGATACACTAACGGTAAAGACACACTCCTAAGGCGAAGGGCATCGGGAGTGGGGTGGGGCTCGCCACTAGCCTCTCGGAGCCCGCGGGCCCGGGAAGGCAGTGGAATTTATGGAATGGTCCCGGGAACGGCTCAGGCTGTGTCCTGGGGAGTGCAGTGGGGGAGGAGGGCGGCTCAAAAGCCTGGGAGGGCGAGGCTGGCTGCCCTCCAGGCTTCGCGTCCTGCACCTGTGCAGAATCGGGGGCCGGTAAGTGGCGTGTGGAGGTTGGCACATGGGCTGAAACGTGCTGCCATCCTTCCTTCTCAGCGTGGAAATTGCCTACGGCATCCCCGGGAGACCTACACATTTCCTAGTCAAGTCGTGCTGGATGAAGGGTGGGGTCGGACAGGGGGAATCCAAGGGAGAGGCTGGGAGGGTCCGGCGGAGAGAGGCGCTTCTGAAAGTTCTCAGTGAATTGGAAGCCGAACCTCGTGCAGGGCGGGGCGGTGGGGCAGGGAGAGGAGCCGCATTCCTTATTCGTTTCACGGGCTTTGGCAACTGCTGAAGGGGGCTACAGAAGACATAGTGTTTTCATGTCACCCAGTTCTCTTTTGCTTGAGGCACGCTGAGGTAAATGGTCCTAAAGCGGGCCTTTCGCTGCGGACAAGGCGTGTGGCTTCTCAAGAAGCACAGCTTGCGCATCCTGGAATTTGAGTGTGTGGAGGTGATGGTGGTGGAGCTGGGATTTTTAAGGAGAGGATGAGAATGAATTGGGTACGCAGATCGTTTCTACGTTTCATTCATATGGATTATCTGTGCGTGGCCCGGGGAGAGGATGGTTTTGAGTATAGCGAGAGCCTTTCGGTCTTTACTTGCGCACCAGCCTTGTAAATGAATGAATCAAAATGCCCAGACGACCCGGCGGCTGGAGTGACCCAGCAGCTCGCAGTCTGCAGGGGCGGGAATTCTTTTCTGTGGGTCGGAGAAGCGGGTTTGACGGGTGTAGCAGGAGAGCGCTGCTCCGGGTTGGCGCTACCCAGTGTCTCGCGTCCCCTTCCATCCTCCTGGATGGAAAAAGCCCGGAGTGAGACGGGGCGGGGTCCGGATCCGGACGCGATGACGCCAGCAGTGTTTGGGTGCTTATGCAAATGAGACTGCGACCGTTTCTTCTGGTTGGGGCTGTTTCCCTTCCAGGTCTTAAAGGTAGACCCGTCTTGGACTGAACCATTTGTGCGGTTCACTGCACGGGAGGAATAAGGAGTTCGTTTGTGTGTGTGTGTGTGTGTGTGCACTCAAGCTAGTTTGCGGCTACTTTTGAGGGTTTCATCGCTCATTCTTTAAAGCGATTTTCTGTCAATGCCTGGCTGCTTTTCCAGGATCCTGGGAACAACGTTTGCTTTAAGGAGTAGCATTTTGTAAGGACGCACTCCATTCAGCCCTAGCTTCTGCTCCCAGGTGCTAAGCTACAGAGCCACTTAAGCCTTTGGCGCCTAGTACTGGGCTTGAATTGTAATATATACTTGGCAAATACTTGAGGATGGACTGACGTTTTTTCCTGAGTGTGCTATTGCTTTTTTCTATCTGCATAATCAATGATCCAGTATACATGTTGGAGTAAAATATATTATCCCATCAAATTTAGAATAGAATGCATTGACCGTTTCCTCCAAGGGAAACATTCAGTGTGTTCTTATTATTTTCAGTAAGTTGTGTTTACAGGAAGACAGTAATTAACAGTTTTTTGAAAGGAGATTATCTTGCTGTTCATAAGCTTTTCTTTTTCTGATTGAACCTATACACTTGATTCTTCCAATATATGTAACTTGTACTTCCAATATATGCAACTCAAGATGAAGTATTTGAATGTAATTTAGAAAGACATTTATACGTGTTTCTAGGAAATAAGTGCTCTGTCACCCGATTAAAATCGTAAATAAAATATGGTAGAGAATTTTTAAACTGGATAACTTACCTATTTGAGATGCTGGTAATCAGATGAGATGCTTTACTTTTTGGTTATTGACACGTTTAAAATTAGCCAAATTAAGTACGAAAACCTAACTTCCATATTTATAATTATTAATTTATATAGTGATCACAGTTCAATTTTTCCTGTGTGCATGGTAAAAAATATGCTTGAACTGTTATAAAATAAAACTAGTTGAATAGGTAAGAAATTTGCATTGCTTTAAACTGTGAAGTTATAAAGCAGGTAATGAGATGCACCTGAATGAGACTGGTGATTGTCAAAAGCTCCAAAGACATTTTCTTTTACCTCTCATTTTTTTTCAACTTCTTTTGGACAGTATATTAATTCTTTATTACTACATATATACACATACTTTAATCTATTAATATGGCCCCATGCAGGTTTAAAATGGATTTTGAAATGTTTCTGAGCAGCTGGCATTATTAGCAGAAATCCACTGGTATAGCCTAACATTCTAGGTTACATTTAGATTTGTTTGCAATTTGCCTTATAACTTAAAACAAGTCCTAACCAATTTTGATCAACTGAAATATATCTGCTTAAATATTAGCTTGATCAATAATTACCTCCCCTTTCTCTTTTCGCTGAATAAGAAGCCGTGAGGATAGACTGGACTACAAGGTAGTTTTAGATGCACAGTATCACTTGGTATAGGATAGAGCCATTTTCAATCTTGAAAGTAGCTATTTCCTTGTGACTAATGTGCTGAAGTATCCTTTTGCTAGGAGATTGATTGTTATCTTTGAGTAGATTGCTTACTCTGGGAACTTTTTCACCAATTAGATTGGCAAAGATTAAAAAGATTATTCATTGTGTTGAAGAGGGCAGAGGGAAACAGATATTCTCATACATTGCTGATGGTAGCACAAATTGGGACAACTTCTGTGAAAGGCCATTTGCAATATTTATCAAAATTATAAAATCACATACCCTTTGATCAAGCAGTTCCACTTCTAGGATTTTATTCTACAGATATGCAGGTACCAGATGTACAAAGTTATTTGTTGGAACATTGTACTGGCAAATTATCAGAGGCGACTTAAATATATGATGCACCCATATATGGAACATCATACAATTATTTTTTTAAATGAGGAAGCTATTTTATCAAGATTAAAGTTCTTTTTAGATTTATTAAGCGAAAAACAAAGAAGCCGAACTATGTGTATAGCAATATTTTTGACACCTGCTGGGGGTGTGGAGAGAAAACTCATAGCTTGAATGCACACAAAATATGCATAAGGACTTTCTTTCTCATAGGGAGGCAAAGGCGAAACTGGATATGTTGGGGGGAAAGAAGGGGAAGATATATTATTGTATTATTTATTCAAAATATAAATAAAAATATCATAAAGCAAAAACAACAGCAACTAAAAGCCCCTGGGAGAATAGTATTCAGGCATCAGATGCTGTCAGAATTGAACGTAAAAAATTATAGTAAATGTAACTAACACAGCTGGTTTATAAATGTAATTGTGGCTGAAAGGGGTAGTCTAGGGATGTAAATGTCAATTGAAAGCAAGCTAGAGAATAAACTAGGGACTGTATAACAGTGAACCTAGTGATGGATGAGGACTGTGGTTAATAGTACAAAATACAAAAATGTTTTTCTATGAACTAGAACAGATGTGTGTTACTATTACAAGGTGGTAAGAATATGGTGATACATGGGAAGATGCAATTAATGTAACTTTTGAACTATAGTTAACAGCAATATTGTAATATTCTTGCATCGGTGTCAAAGAAGGTAAAAGGGTCAATAATAGGGGTGTATGGGATGTTTTCTTTTGATCTAAGGAAAATGTTCAAAAATTTACATCAGTTGTGGTAACTGCACAATTCTGTGATGAAAGTGAGAACCACTGAATGTACCCTTTGGATAAATTTTACAAGGCATGGGACTGTATAACAGTGAATCATGTGGTGGATGTTGAACTGTGGGTAACAGTACAAATATGAGAGCATTCTCTCATAAACTATAACAAATGTACCATACTAATAAATGGTGTTAATAAAAGGAGGTATATGGAAAAAACATACCCATTGTATGCTTTGGACTGTAGTAGTATGATGGTCTTTCATAGTCTGTAACAAATGTTCCACAACAATGCAAGGTGTTGGTGGAGGGGTGATGTATGGGAATTCTGCATGTGATGCATGATTGTTTTGTAAGTGCACAACTTCTCTAATGAAAAACAATATACATAAATTGAATGTAAATTTTAAAAGATCAAAATAAGTGAAAAGATATTCCATGGGAAAAAAATGTCAATGAGTATTTCATCTCACTGATTTTTGTTATTTTATTTGAATTTACAAGAAAATTTCCTCCTTCAACATTCTTAGTAATGAAGATATTTGAATAGTAGATGATAATTAGTGGACCCAATAAAATATTAAATGTGTAGATTAATTTTTAGGTAAACCAATTAATTACATAATTCTCTATAATTTATCCAATTTGTTCCTTTTTATTGCTGAATAGTACTCTGTGTTATGGATATAGCATTTGTTTGTTTAAACATTCAACCATTGAATGACATCTGGATTGCTTCATTTAAGGGTTATTATGAATAAAGGATAAAGTTGCTATGAACATTGGTATGTGGGGTTTCTTTCTTTATTTTTTTTCCCTTCTGATATAAGTTTCCATTTCTCTGAGTGAAATGCCCAAAAGTACAATTGTGCAATTTTATGGTGGTCTCATGTTTGAAACTACCAAACTTCTTCCAGAGTGGATATACCATTTTACATTCTCAAAAATAAATGTATGAGTAAACCACTTTCTCTGCATTCTTGCCAGCATTTGGTGATGTTACTTTTTTTTTTTTTCAATTCTGTTAGATGTGTATGACATCTCATTGTGGTTTTACTTTGCATTCCCTAATGGCTAATGATGCACAACCTCTTTTCATGTGCTTATTTGTATCTGTATATACTTTTCAGTGAAATGTCCCTTATATGTCCTTTGTCTATTCTCTATTTTTTGTTTTGTTTTTTACTGTTGAGTATAAAGAGTTATCTATATATCTTAGAAATTAGTCCTTTGTTGGATATGTTTCTTGCAAACATTTTTTCTCAGTCTTTAGCTTGTCTTTCCATCCTCTTAACAAGTTTATTCACAGAGCAAACTTTAAAAAATTTTTGAGGCTGTCCAATTTATCAAATTTCCCTTTTTTGAAACTGCTTTTGTTGTCTCCCGCCTAAGAACTCTTTGCCTAATCCTGGATATAGATTTACTCTGGTAATTTTTTTCCCCAAGAGTTTTATAGATTTATGTTTTACACTTTAAATTCATGGTCCATTTTGAGTTAATGTTTTTAATAAGGAGTGAGACTTAGGTTTAGGTTTATTTTATTTTTTGCCTATGAATGTCCAGTTGCTCCATAACCATTTGTTGAAAGAGCTAACCTTTCTTCATTGAATTACTTTTGCACCTTTGTCAAAAAAAAGTTAGGCATGTTTGTGTGGTTCTATTTCTGGGTGCTCTTCTCTGTTCCATTGATCTATGTGTCTGTCCTTCTACTATCACCACACAGTCTTCATTACTATAGCTATATAATGTCTTGAAATTGGTTAGAATGATTCCTTTTATTTATTATTCTTTTTCAAAATTTTCTTGGCTATTCTAGTTTTTCACATTCTCATATAAATTTTAGAATAATCTTGTCTATATCTACAAAAATTTTGTGTATAGAAATGGCATTAAATCCATATATCAATTTGGGGAGAATTAACCTATTTACTATGTTGAGTCTTCCAATCCATGACCATGGTATGTCTGTCCATATATTTAGATCTTTGATTTCCTTCATCAGCATTTTGTAGTTTTCAGCATATAAGTCTTGCCCATCTGAAAGACCCCCACTTGAAAGTGCTACTGACCTGGGCACATTGGGACCAGTCCACCCTGCTCTTTCAGGCCCCATATCAGTGTACCAAAGTAGAGAATAAGGGTTAGGGGAGAGCGATGGCACCATGGGAAAGGTGGCTGGCTTCCTCCAATGGCACAACCCCTGCAGGGGGATACACTGCATTATATCTTTGAATGTGGCTAAAAGGAGAAATTTTAGGTTGTATGTATGTTACTATAAAATAAAAACAAAACAAAACAAAACAAAAAAACATAGAACTATACAACACAAACTGTGAACCCTAGTGTAAGCCATGAAATATGATTAATAGTATAATCATTTTAATTTTCTTTCCTCAGTTGTAGAAAATGTGTTAATAGGGGGTATATGGGCACTCTGTATTTTCTGCATTATTTTTTTCTATAAACCTACAACTTCTTTAATAAAAAAAACCCAATAACTATAAAGCTTCTTGAGGAAAACTAGGAATATATCTTTGAGACATTAGAGTAGGTAGTTTTCGTAGATAGGACATAAAGGCACTAATCATATAAGAAAAAAATTTGAGAAATTAGACTTCACCAAATTTAAAAACTTCTGCTGTTTCAGACATAAGGAAATAAAAAAGCAAGCAACAGATCAGAATATATTTGAAAAGGGGTCATTATTCTCTTGCCCTGAGCTTCGTATTTAAAAAATATCTCCTACACCCTTTGAAAGATTTTTCAGTTGTTAACTTCTTCCTATATCCTTTAATTTCACTTACTGATTTTATGTTATTTTAGAATTTTATTTATATTTTTCTTCCATCATAATTTCTACAGATCTTTAAATGTATTTTCTTGTTTAAATATCTTCATTTCTTTTTTTTAAATATGGCTTCTCTATTACTGAGGTCTTTATTGTCCTTTATTAATTCCTTTCTCTTCTTTGGGTAAACCAATTATGAGTTTGTTGGATTACCTTTATCTGAATTCAGTTCCCCTTAGCCTTTTCTCTAAATCATTTAAATTTGTGACTTTTCCCATTTCTCCCTGAGAACTTTCTTTAAGCCTGTCCTCTCTGGCTATGGGAGTAGTTTCAGCAGTCCTTATTCTAGTTGTCATTGTTTCTAACGTGCCTTTCATTCCTATAATGGTTTTATTCTTCTCTTCCATTTTTTTCCTGTATTCTTCTACAGCTTTTTTTGTCACATTCATCTCTTATATATCTTTCTTGAGCCATTTTTGTAGAAGGAATCTTTTATCTTTCATTTCATGAATCTCTTTTCTGAGATTTTTCTTCTTAAAATAAGGAATCCCTTTCAAACTATGGAGCACTCTATTTCCTGATGTTTAGTCTACATTTCTCTTTTGCTTCTGTTTTATCCTCTCTGAATTACTTATTACCCCGTTTCTATGCAGCAATTTTTATCCTTAGTTTTACTAACTTTTGAGTGGAGGAGAGTTCTATCTCAGCATGTTATTTGGTAAAGGAAGTAATGCCATGTAGATGGAATGATCTGGGGCACTCCATATCTTCAATTCATGTGTTCTCTTGAACAAGGGTTGGCAAACTTTTTCTGTAAAGAGATAGTAAATATATTAGGCTTTGCGGTTCACATGAAATGTGTCACAAATACTCAACTTTGCTGTTGTAGCATAAGAGCAACCACAGTCAATATATAAATGTATGGGAGTGACAATGTTCTAATTAAACTTTATTTACAAAATCAGGCAGTGGGTCTTTTTAGTCTATGAACCATTGTTTGTTTTGAATGTCTACTGGGTAATTATAGATAGGAGGCCTTCATGCGTTAATGGTGAGGACAGCTAATGCAACTCTTAGGTGCAGATGAAGTGCAGTGGATGATGGCTTGGCTCTGTCACAGGAGTGAGTGGGTGATGCTAACTTGGCAGAGACAAGACAGTTACTTGATATAGATTCTACTGCTGTCCATGTGACCTGTCAAGGAGTGATACTTCATCTACCTCACTTCCCACCTGAACACTCCTGCTTCATTTCTCCTTCTATTCTCAGGTATAGCAATAGTAATATATTTTTAGAATAGTCAACCTCTCTTTTATTCTCTTTCAAATTTATATTTATTGCCTACATTTGTGAATCAAGTTCTTCAGACCAGCTTTTGGAGTTTATAAAAATTTTTATCCTTCAATTTCAAGTTGTCTCTATGCTTAATTTTTTTACATATCCATTCAGAGACTCCATTTATATATTTACTTTGGCTATGTACAACCTCTGCACAAGAAATAAATGCCTGTAACTCAGCAGCTGAAGGGCCTCTGGATAAACAAAACAAACATGTATTAATGCAAAATACTTGTAGTTATCATGCAGAACTATTCTGTCACATTTCTTTCAGTTCATTCTTCTACAGGCAAGTTTGAACAGCGAGAATATGAGGGTAGGATAAATACAGTCATTCTCTAGGTAAAGCTTATGGTGTAGTGAAGAAGAGATACTTTTTTTTCAAAATTAGACGTTATTGTGGAGATTTCAGTGTTGACTGCCATCCTTCCCTGCTTCCTCTTTCCAACTACCTCAGGAAAGAGTAGTGAGAAGGAAAGAGTAAGAAAAAAAAATAAGGAAAGAGAGCTTACGTTTTTATTATACTTTTAATACCATTAATATTCCACCTGGATTTTTTCTTACAGTAAAAAGGGGCTTTAAATGCATACAAATTCATGTTAAACATTTCATTTTTATATGTCTACTTTGATTTTATAAAGAGTACCTAGGGTTATTGCATTATGCAATATATATATATGAATTTATGGTTATTTAGGTATTTATAAAATTATGTTGTACTTAAACTTTGCTTGCATTAAACCCTGAATTTTTTATACAAAATATGACCTTCGGATAATCTGATCAGAATTTTAAAATATAAACTTTCTGAAAGGTATCCTGCAGAAATTGGTGATATTATTAACTGGATGTGTAAAAAAACATGCAGTAGTGTTCAAAGGTGTAATTTTTCATTTTGATTTTTTTGTTTGTGTTTTTTCTTTTCTGCAAAGAGCACTGTATCAAAGAAATATAAGAGTTATGGAGACAATTTGGGGAAGGTTCATGAGTAACACTCTTTGAAATTCACTTTATAAGGTGGTTGGTGTTTTTATTATAATAGTATCTCTAAACTTGGATACAGTCCTTACCTCTCTAGTAGTATGGAAAAAACACAAAAACGAAAGGAAAGGTAGATCATTGCTTATTGAGAAAAGTGAAGAAAGATATAACTACCAGAAGATACATAATAAGAATAGAGCTAGGACATAAATCAAAGTTTGCTTCATTCTAAAATTAATGCTCTTATCCATGTATTCGTTAAGCTACTAAGCCAACAGCTTCTCTTTAGATAATTTAAAAATATCGAACTTTAATCTAGATAATTCGTGTCTTACACATAATACTTCCTTATATGCCAGGTTGTTTTCTTCCAGCAGAAATGATTTAGAAAATTAGCTTATTTCCACTTTCAAATGTTTGTGTTAATTCATTCATTTACTCAGCTATTTACTGAGTAATATTTACTGAACTCTAGATGGAAATGTTACAAACTAGGTGGACAAAATCTTTAACCTCATGTAACTATTTCTATATCAAAACCTTGTTGTGCTCTTTAAAATAGTCACTGTGAGAAGAATTTTCAGTTATTCTAGAGATGCATCGATCACTCAAAATACTTTGGGAATGTTTCTCTTTCAGAATTGCCTGCACAGTCTCCTTTAATCTTCAGCAAATCCTAAATGATTAAGTGTTTGCTATATAGGTATAAATTTTAATTTTTAAAACAGCTAAGAATTAACCAAACATAAAGGCAATGAATAAGTTAAATAATTCTTCCTTTTTAATTGGGTTACCCAACACCTTGTCCTGCTCATTAAGATTATAAATTGAAGCATGAAGGGCTAGTTTCTCTGCCTTGGTATATAAATCTAATAGCAGTTCCATTAAGGAATTCCATTTTTTCTGGCAATGGCAGAATGGTTAGAGTATCCTTTCCAAAGCTTCCTAATCCAGCTTTGAGGAGAGGCACTCATGTATTTAGTCACCTTTTAAAATAGACTATCTTGTTGCTGTGTAGACTTGCCTTGTACAGTTGGTCTGTGTCTGAATCAAAAGATTGATGTGGGAGGTAACGAAAAAATAAAAATAAGAGAAAAATCCCAAAGTAATGACAGTCTTTTTCTTGACTTGAGTTGTTTGAGAGAATGTTCACACAAATATCATGTGGGCCTCTGTTTGTTATTCCTTATGTTTGAAGTGGTCTCTCTTCATTTCTGTTCAACTCTACTGTTACTTTTACACAGGATTCCTAGTCCTTCCTATTATAATTATGCTGGGTCATTTAAATTATGCAAGGTAGTATGGTTATTTTAGGTATGCCTTTCTCTCTAGTAGAAAGAAGCTCCTTCAAGGCAGATAGTGTGTTTTGTTAATGCTTGTTTCCCTTAAGGTTCCATCACAGTTAATATCAAATAAGTAAATGGATGAATATGTGAACAAAAGATGTTCTGTGTAAGACAAGATTACTGGGTTTGTATGCAATTGTGTTTGTATTTCCATAAGGCACAAAATAAGGAATGTATATGAAAAGACCTACTTTAGTCAAAGAGGAAAAGGAAAGGATTAATAAAAGGAATCTCAAAATTTTAACTACTAATGAGCAGAGCCTATGTTATGTATTGATTTTTATGTGAGATCAAGGCACATTTTTGCAAGAAAGAATGTTATCTAAAAGAAAATGTGTGAGAAGATCATATGTGCTTTACAGTTCTTGCCCTTTGTAAAATAGTAAGCTCTGAAAAGTGAAAATCATGTGTATTATATCCCGTAGAGGGAAATTCCATTATAAAAATGGGTGAGAAAAGTTAATTCAGTATTTTTAATGTATTTCATTAGTAGACATTTATTATATTTTAACTTATACTTTTACAGGTACCTACAGAATATTGGACTTACAGATCTAGGATCTTTAAGACGACATCACCTTGAATCAAGGCTTTATTTGATATCCTCCTTGGTATTTACTTCATATCAAGTTACATTTTAAAACAAGAGTTAACCTATTTGCCCTAAGGGAATTAAAAAAAAATAAA
The DNA here is from genome assembly GCA_029593785.1 of Cabassous unicinctus. Taxonomy (NCBI): domain Eukaryota; kingdom Metazoa; phylum Chordata; class Mammalia; order Cingulata; family Chlamyphoridae; genus Cabassous; species Cabassous unicinctus. The sequence goes on from JAQZBX010002714.1 coordinate 62,202, forward strand.
ACCACCCAAACTTTCCAATGCCTAAGAATAGCAAGGTCGTCAAAAGAGAGTTAGATGATGAGGTTACTGAATCTGTCAAAGACCTTCTTTCTAATGAAGACTCAGCTGATGATGCTTTCAAGAAAAGTGAACTAATTGTTGATATTCACGAAGAGAAAGATACAGATGTTGAAGAAGGATCTGAAGTCAAAGATGAAAGACCAGCTTGGAATAGTAAACTACAATATATCCTGGCCCAAGTTGGATTTTCTGTAGGTTTAGGGAATGTGTGGCGATTCCCATACCTGTGTCAGAAGAATGGAGGTGGTAAGTTTAAATTTTTTAAGTGATATATTACTTAAGATAGTAAATAAGAATGGAGTACCTCAAACAGCTGCTTTCATTGCTAGTCTCATTAATTTAGAAACCCTGAATTCCACTGTTAAGCTATGAAGACTCCTTTGTGGGATATGAGTCCAGCTTTGATTTCAGATTAGGTTTCCTTAGGAGCAGATTGTCTTGTTACAGATACTCAAGGATTACTTAAGTGTCATAAATTCTCTTATTCTTCCTGTGGATGCTATTAACATCTCTAAATTACTGACATTCAGTTTTCTAAGAAGTGCTGCGTCCATTGTGACTGCACTTACACTCTTTGAAGAGTAATTTAAAGTTTCTAATATAAGACAAAATTGGGCAAGGAAGACAGAGAGAATTTTCTCCCTATTGCTTAACTGTGAATTTTAAATTGCCTTATTCTTCAAAAATGCAAAGATGACATATAATTTGGAATGATCGTGATCTTCAAATGCTGATCAGAACTTTGTAGATCTCATTAGAAGAGATGTAGACAGATAATATAATACCATACATTCTTCATCCTTAGATGTCTTCCAAATTTGGTCTCCTATTCTATATTATCTTGGACAGTATGCAGTTTCAAAGAAAACTAAAGAAATTAACATCCTAATTTAAAAAAATCTACATCAACAATTATGCATTTTTGTATTTTTACATATAATTATCAAGAGAAATTTAAAAATTGTATTTGAAATCAAGAAAATAGCCTATATAAAAAGAAGCGATTGGTTACGTGTAATGCTAACTCTATAGTACACCAAAATCAAACTTAATGCTAAATTTATATGTGGGTTGAGAATTAATTATCCATATGCATGAAAGCTGTTAAAGTATGTGTGGTTAAAAACTAAATATTCCATAACCCATGCATTTCACCACACAGAGAACAGAAAGAATATTTTGGTATTTGATTCCAGTTTGTGATAGTTTTATTAACTGGACAAGAGTATGGCTTCATTTTTTTAAAATATATTTTTTATTGAAGTATATAATTCATACATGAACGTGCATAAACAATAAGTGTATAGTAAAGATTGTGAACTTCTAAAATAAACGTATATAACATCATACAGGGGTCCCATACATCACCTCTCCACCTACACTTTGCATTGTTGTGGAACATTTGTTACAAACTATGCAAGAGCCTCATCAAAATATTACCATAACTCTAATCTACAAACATCTTCATCAAATGTAATAATGCAGCCATTCAAATGTGAAATATCTTCTGTGCCACTAAAAGAGATAAAAAGCTAAGGTGTGACAGTGAAAAAAATGTTTAAGATCTTACTTAGTTAATTTAACCAGACACAAATAGAAAGTTTGAAAAAAAAAGTAGCCTATTTGACAAATCTGCCTGAGAACTAAGAATCAATACATAAAGATGGGGATTATACCCCACACCCTTTCAATTGAAATTATGAACTCCTCAGCTAGTGAGTAAAATCACATATGAATTATTTATCAAATCAACTGTAAACACCTGAGCACTACCGTGCTTTTTTGTGTCTCACAAAACATTCCATTTGCCAAGACTAACAGAAGTTGGATTCTGATTTTGAGACCTTTCATCTTGTTAGCCTTCCTGGTGATGGTGTTAAGGAGAGGGGGCTGTCTTGGTTGAAAAGTCAGCTTGCTTTCCATTTACTAAAATTTCTTTGTGGAGATCTCTAAAATGTTTCATATTTAATAATTACTTATTAGCAAAACTGGCTCTTCCTTCTTATTTCCATATGACAAAAGTGCCAAAATGTTCTTCCTAGTATTGTTTCCTTTATTCTCTACACAAATACTAGAGAGATATATTGTATCTCTTATAGTATACCAATGGACTTTGTCATTTCAAGATGGCTGTTACAATGCAAAAGGCATACTCATCATGCAAAAGAGTGTTGAGCCTTCTAGGTTTTTTGAGTTGTAGCTTCTGTTAGCTTAGTCAAACTGCCTCAAGTACCTAAATCTTATTTATTAATTAATTCGAGGCACTTTATGAACAATAAAACTAAAAGGTAATAGCTACAATATAATTTGATTTGTCTAAAGATACTATCCTTAACTCACAAAGGTTAATCTTAATACATGGTATAGTACACAGGCTAAGAGTTCAGGTTTTGATGTCAGTTTAACTCTGGTTGAAGCCTGGTTCTTTTCCACATTAGCCATGTGAACTTTCACCATTACCTCACTTCCTTGGGCATAGTTCCCACACCTATAAAATGGAGATAATAATAGTACTTAACTCACTGGATTCTTGTGAGGAAAAAATGAGTAACTACTAATAACTAAATGACAAATGTGCCTGACAAATAGTAAATGCTCTACTATTTTTCAAACTATGAGTATGTTTAATAAGGTTGCTAATGTAGGAGTAATTTAAATTAGAAGAAAAGGCTAAGTATCTAATAACATTTCATGCACACATCACTGAGGAAAGGTTCCCAATGAGTTCAGTCTTATTCCTTCTTTTTTTTTTCCTAGCCATGCACTGACACATATGCCCACTCACACTCCAGGACTGGATGCACTGTTAAAATGTACTTTCATTCCTCTGGGGAACACTTTCAGGGCAATAGTCCCTGAATGTTGCTAATCGTTTCAGAATTAGGATTTAGATAGCTCTGTTTTATAAGCTCATGTGTTGATATTTTATATTATGTACCCTTTTGTAGAATCAACTAAGTTCAAAACACTGAAAATCAGCCATAGGAAGGTGGAGATAATGTCTCAAACCATTATTTGGGCAACACTCATTTATATAGTTTTCATTACAGAGATATTTGGATACTGAGATAATTTTTAAAATCCATTAATTATTACTTCTTTAGCACAATAACCACAGGAACAATGTGAATAACTTTCAAAGTATATACAATCGCAATTAAACACATTTTAAAATGGGAAAAACATAATAAATGGCCTTTTACAAAAAAGGGAGTTAGTGCCAAGATTCACTTGCTTTTGACATTATCTTGGACAAAACTCCAGATAAGGCAATTGCATGTAGAAAGTTCCTCTTTGAAGTTCCTTGATGAGTAAGTTGAGCATGTATTTTTATATAGAAATGAGTTCAGGTCTCACACTTAACTTTTTTCCCAATTAGTAGAGTTTAATATTAACGTTGTCCAGTTATCCAGTACATTTTAAAAATCATTCAGTTATACATCTTATTTTTAAGTATGGTAACTTTATTACAAGGATAATAGTGCATGCATTTTTGCAACAGACATTAAATGTCCCATGAATAAGCTTAAGTTCTAAATTGATTTGCCAAAACCAGCTAAGTTTAGTATGTTTCTCAACCACTTCTAATACCCTTTCTGGAAAACAAAAAATTATTCGTGTATTGAAGAAAATGAGATTTATTTTTCTGGAGTAGATGTATTTTTTTTTTCTTTTTCAGTCTAAGTCATCATTTATTCTTCCATGGTGCTATTTTGCTTAGGAAAAAAAAAAGTCAGTTAATGCCATAAAATCTCAGTCATTCATAATTATCAGATTTGGAATGTATGATGCTTTAGCCGGGTTGGGATAAAATTTAAAATGACTTGGTAAACATTGTATGAATAAGATTTCCAGAAGTTTGCAAAACCTACTCAAGAAAATAATTTTAAAAAATCAGTTATCTTTATGCAAAATGAAACTCTTTTACCCTTTTCATAAAATGAAACAAAAAACAGTTTATTAATATTTTTACTTTTATCACATTTATTATTTTATCAGAAATACTTGGTAGCAGTCAAATTCAGGTTTCTAATTTTAGAAAGTTTAAAATAATGAAATTATATTTCATTTATATCCTCTATAAATGTACAGCACACAAATTCAAATACTGTCATTAATGACATAATCAGAATTAGTGTTTTCTCTATTATAGAAATATTGAAAATATAATCAGTTTTATTTGTTTTTGTCCCTTTAGGTGCATATCTTTTGCCATATTTAATACTGCTTCTGGTAATAGGTATTCCTCTTTTTTTCCTGGAACTTTCTGTGGGTCAAAGAATTCGGCGCGGCAGCATTGGTGTATGGAATTACATAAGCCCTAAACTGGGCGGGATTGGATTTGCAAGTTGTGTAGTAAGTTTCCTGGTATGGTATATGGTATAATCTCTACAGTGCTTGGATTTGTATTGTTTACATTTAATTGAAATTTCTGAGTGTGTTACTATTCAAATCTTTAATCATCTTTTAAAAAATACTGAAGCGTGGGCTAATACACAAAATGAGCTGTAAATATTATATTTTAATCTTGTTCATATATGTTCTTAAGAACTATAAGAGAGATTAACTTTTTCAAAAAAGATAATTTGTTTCTAATAAAAAAATAGAACGAGGAGAGCTTAAGTGGAATTTTATGCATTTCATCTCATTGCTTCCAAGGAAAGGGTATGAGAGGTTCAATGTAATCACATTAATTTGTTTTGCAGGTATGCTTTTTTGTGGCTCTCTACTACAATGTCATCATTGGCTGGAGTTTGTTTTATTTTTCTCAGTCTTTTCAGCAACCTCTACCTTGGGATCAGTGTCCTTTGATGAAAAATTCTTCACATACTCGTAAGACATTAAATAGAAGTGTTTTTTCCATCTAAGAACATAAGATTGGTAAAAGCATGTGCTTTCAAAAAGTTTTTCTTTTTAAAATAATGTGGGAAAAATATTTTCAAAATTATCATCATTACAAAATGTCCTCACATTTTGTGCCATACTCAAAGACCTTTCACGTGATCTAATTTTACAGTTTCTTCCTAAGTTATTTTATTGTGCCCCATGCCATTAGAGTAAAAATTGTAAGCCTTCAGCTGTTAATTTTGTACACCATTTCTATTGTACACCCTTCATTGTACCTTATGTTTTTTTTAAAAAAAAACAAAAAGGGGAAAAAAGAGAATTTGGATTGATTGAATTACTTTCATGTCTTTGTTTTTGTTGTTTCATGGTTTTCCCATCATTTATTTTTATATCTAGGATAAAAAATATAGAGCTCCCTATAGCAGCATTTTCTGATAGACAAATAACGCAAGTGACACAAGTAATTTTTAAATTTTCTAGTAGTAGCATTTTTAAAAAGTAAAAATAAAGAGATGAACTATTTTACTTAACCCTAGTATATTAAAGAATTATAATTTCAACATATAATGGATATAAAATTATTAATGTAATGACATTATATTTCTCATCTAAGTCTTAGAAATCTGCTGTATAGTTTGCATTCACAATGTATGTCACTTCTGACTAGCCCTATTACAAAAGCTGCACGTGGCCAGCTACTCCTGCATTTGACATCACTCTCTTACAGTCAATCAGATAATTCCAGAAGTGGGAGGATTTTTAAACCTGACTTTGTTTTAATTACTTTGATAATAAGCACATATATTCTTATTTTAAGAATGCATCATAGGAATTAGCAAAGGGGATGTATGTTGGTATTTCAAATTTTTCACGGTTGAATTTTTTGTTCCTCATGAAATTAAACGTTGTAGAATAGTAGTGCTTTTCTAGCTAATGTTAAGAATTGATTTATAGGCTTACTGGAAATAATTGTTCTCATTACTCTTTTTCTGAGCCTGAAATGATTGTGTGTTACATTTTTTTTATAGTTGTAGAACCTGAGTGTGAAAAAAGTTCCGCCACCACCTATTACTGGTACAGAGAAGCACTGAATATTTCTAGTTCCATCTCCGAAAGTGGGGGCTTAAACTGGAAGATGACTATCTGCTTGCTGGCTGCCTGGGTCATGGTTTGCTTGGCTATGATCAAAGGAATTCAGTCTTCTGGAAAAGTTAGTATGTTATAACTCCCCACACTCTGATTTCTTTTACTGTCAGAGAAATGGATTCTATTTCTGTTCACATTTATATGCTTACTTAGATAAATGCCATTTGGTGAAAAGAGAAACAACTCTAGTCAGCCAGAGAAGTCCAAAAATTCTTGTGCTTTAGTCTTGTTATTACCAAATTTTGTTTCTTCTTAATCTGAGAATATGTTTTGCTTCCAGTTGAAGAAATAGTCATCCTTTTCTTATTGCATTTTATGCTTGTTTTTTCTGATACCGTGTAATGTAACATTATCTAGATAAAATTTAATACAACTTATATAAGTACATACAATTTATTATTTCAGTGAGAAGTTTCAGGAACAGAGTGGCTTGCGATCAGAGCTTTGGAGAAAGAATTTCGTAGGTGCAGATGGGGGAAAGCAGTAAGTAATGTGAGCAAAGATAGAAGTCTTAGTTGTCACATTTCGTTCATCTGAAATAATGAGCTAAATATAACAAGAAAAAATTTATTTGGAATAAACCCAAAGTTCTGTGTTTGCCCACCAAACAAAAAGGCCTCCAAACGACTACACCAGTGTAGGATAGGAGGAATATGGTGTAAGTGTAGTATGTGCAAGAACAACTTAGAGGATTTAGTTGCTAAAAGAAGAATATGAGTCAACTTGTGATGTGCCTGGCCAAACAAGCAAACAACAAACAGAACAACTCCAAAGTGATTACTCGAAACTGCATGAATTAGAAGAGGAGTAGGATAGCGTCACTCTCCTCTGGGCTAGGTAGATGTACCTGAGTTTGGCCACATTTATAATACCGGATTATACTGAAATCTTTATTCCCCCCTTTATTATATTATGGAGACGACTAATCTCAGATCTGTGATCACAGTGTTCAAATATATGAATCAAGAGAAGAATAAGGCTTGCTTTGTGTGGACACAGATGCTAGAAATAGGATCAAATGCTAGGGTTTATGGAGGGTAGATAGGTGGTGATACAGGTTCAAAGACAGTAAGACCTTTCAGGAATCAAGCCTGGTAACAATGAAATCAGTTGCTGTGGTGATAGAGAGCTCAGCATCATTGGAGAGGTCAAATGGAGGTTGCATGTTCATATGGTCAGCCTGTATAAAAAGGGATGCCTGCCCCAAATTGAAGGATGGAAGTAAAAAGTGCTAAGATTTCTTTTAACTATATGGTCATGTTTTCTACTAGTACTAATACTGCTTTGCTATTCTTACTTCTTATGTGCTAAGTACTTTGCATATATTATCTTGTTTCATCTTTTTGTCAGCCTGAAAATTTGCATACTATCTTCATCTTACTGCAAACTTAACAAGCTAAAAAAGAATAAATATTTGGACAGAAGTAAACAACTGATAAGTGATACAGCTAGAACTGGCTACAGAGTCCTCAAAGAGAGTGGCTCTTTCTGAATGCATGTTTATTTATTTTTTAAAATATTTTCTCTCTTTATTATGCAGTTGCTTTACTGTTGGGTTCCTCTTTTTTTTTTTTTTTTTTT
>JAQZBX010002715.1:0-35213 GCA_029593785.1 Cabassous unicinctus
GACTGTTATGCATTTTTACAGCACTGGACCATGGAAAAAAAGAATAATGTGACTATATTTATTCTATTGGGACTTTCCCAAAAGAAACACATAGAAATACTCTGTTTTGTATTCTTTTTAATTTGTTACATTGCTATCTGGATGGGAAACTTGATCATACTGATTTCTATCTCATGCACTCAATAAATTGACCAACCCAAAAAAAAAAAAATAGAAACACTAATGATGCGGGGTTTGTTGGCAGTAATAGTTTATTGAAGTTTATTAATAGAAGCTCAAAGCGTGTGGGGACAAGAAACTACTCGTGTCAGGCCAAAGGGGGGTGCAGGAATGACAAGTCAGGAATTCAGACTGATGTGACCACACTGATAGAGTCAGCTTTGAGCTAAGAAGGAGCGGGTCTGTGTGTCCAAGTCAGAACCTCCAACAGCCATGAGGAAGGCAACTCTGCCTTCCAGATGTGCGGAACTAGATCAGAGGGCAGATGAGACAGAATAGGCAGCATCCTGGAGACCCAAGAACAAGGATGAAGGGGGGTCTGAGCCCCCAAGACAACCTGGCTTCCCTTATGCCTGTCAAGTATGCCTACCTTCCCACAGTTTCTAGAGGAAGAATGCAGCTTTCCATTCCTTATTCTGCCATCTCAGCATGTGTGTTGTCTATGCGTGTTACCTGGACAATATAGAATTTACATCCAAAGCATATACATTCTTTAAAATTCTTAGGAATGTAATATTCTTTAATTTAGAATATTAAATTTTAATTTTATGAGGATGCATGTAAACTTGTTCAATTTAAAATATGAAGAATAAAAAGAGATAATGACTTTTCCCCTTCTCATGTTATCTATTTTATTCAATCAGTTAAATGCTTTTAAAATGAAGTGATTTTAGTATTCAGAGAGAATTTTCCAGCTTGTCCTCAGACAACCATCATCTCCCGGGAGCTCATCAAGGACTTTCATCACAGCCCTTGGTTTGCAGCTTGCTTGCAGAATTTGGAATTGTGCATCCACATGGTCACATGAGAGAATTTATAAAAGCTTATACTATTTACAGATATCTTCTGTTGGTTTTGTTTCCTTAGACAACACTAATACAGCTTTGTCCCAGGAGTGGTTCTTGAGGAACAGAATCTTAAACATGGGATTTCTGAAGGGGTTCTGGGAGTTTTGCAGTTGGCTCTCTACTCTAACTGGATTCTAGGTTACTATTGACTCTGTTTCCAATAATCAAGACACCACTAACAGTCTATGACATGAGTTGACAATGGAGATATGAAAAATATCATCGGTGGATTCACCTACTTCCATGCTTATAAGAGGCAAAGATCTGAGTGAGAGTGTTTTCTACACCTTAAGAGTTTTGTGAAATTAAAAGATACAGTGATGGCTGGCTCCTCCTAGATACTCTGGATACAGTTACAGGGGAAAGGGATGAGATAAAGGCTTCAAGTTTGCAATTTAAATTTCACATAAATCATGTGAAAGTTTCTATGTATACTTTGAAAGAAAATCTTCTTTCATGCAGCCACAGATTCAAGATATCTGAAAACCAGACTCAGAGTCTCATTGTATAAGAAGCAGAGTTATGAAGGAAACTAAAATTTCAGCCTCGCAGGGTGTCTGCAGTTAAATGAAGGTGTTGGTTGAAAAAGAGTGGAACTCTGAGGATTGGGATGGAGACATATGGGATGATGATATCAGTAGGGACATTGGAACCCTAAATTCTGCTGAGGCTTTGCCAGATAAACCTGTGATGGCCTGCCCTGTGGAGAACACACAACGTCCACCTTGTATCACCCAGCCTCTGACCTGTTTCTAGGAGTCTGGACCTTCTCTCAGACTTGAGGCAAGTAACAGCCAAACTCCAGCATATATACATAAAATAAATATCATTGTTTTCTTCCCTAACGTTTTCCCTTAACCTATGACAAGTTGTATTAGTTTCATGTAATAATATATAAAAATGTCAACTTTAAGAGTGAATATTACCCAAGGACTTGCATTCTATTCTATAGGGAATTAATGCATTTCTGGTTGAATATCCTTAGGTGAATTATATATATGCATGTCTGTTATTGTTTTTATTTAGAGACTAAGGATGATTTGATGTGATATGTATGGTTGCCAAATTTACAAGTGTTGGGCTGTGACAATTAGGCTAATATGTTAACTCAGTGTGGTAATTGTGCCCAGTTGTTTGGTTAAACACACACTGGACTAATTGTAATACAAGGACATTTACGGACTTTAGTCACTAGTGAGTTTATTGCATAGATGGCTGATTATATCTACAAATAAACCAAGGAGATTGATTTTAGCAATGAGTGACATTTTATCCAATCAGTTGAATGCCTTAAAAGGGTAAATGATTTCAACATTCAGAGAGAAATTTCCAGCTTGAATTCAGACAGGCAAAGTTTACTGTGTTTACATCACAGACCTTCATCAGAGCCCCTGGTTTGCAACTTGCCTGAGGAACTTGGATTTGCATGTCACCATGGTAACATGAGAGAATTAAATGTTTATTAAATGTTATACTATTTAAATGTAAATCCTGTTGATTCTGTTTCATTGGAAAACACTGAATAATACATCTGGTGGGTTGAATAACATTTCTTAGGCAGGTTGTTCATCTCTCTAACCAATATTTTACTATGAAAATCTAAAAATTATGTTTCATAGAGTTAAAATAAAATAATTTTATTCTGGGATCACTAAATGTAAAATCAAATTTAAGCTATACACACACACACATGTGCAGAATCTCTCAAAAGTTAGAAAAAACTACATTTCTATGTACCAAAAGAGAAATATTTTTGCATGAGGAAATCAATTTAAAAACATGCAAATCAAAGAAAAGATATTAGATTCTTGATTATTCTTATCTCTAAAAATGATAAAGCATTTGAAAATTTTAGTAACTTCTGCTTTCCATGAATGAAATAGTTACCACACTTCAGAGCAAAGAAAGTGTGGGAAGGACAAGCCAATAAAAGACTAAAGGTATAGGTGTCATCTAATACTGTTTTTCTACTAATCAACAATTTTCTGTCCCATTCTAAACTCTAAGTGAATATTTGACAATTAAATTAAGAAAATGTTTTCACAATGAAGATATTTGAAGTAAGGCTTTATCTTCACTTAAGTATCTTTCAGATAACCTTATGTCTCTTGACTTTAAGTAAAAAGCAGACATTATCAGGGTATTCTAACTAAAACTAACTAAAACTGTAAGTCAATTAGAATGTCTGTTCTTTATCCATAACTTAAGTTATATTTTTCTTCTATGAGAAGTAACCTGATTAAAAGTTCTTCTGATTTCTGAATTTTGAATACTTAGTGATATTTAGAATTCATTTTCAAATCTAAACATATAATTTAACCCTAATGCATTATTTTTATATATTCATTCCAAAATATTTATTGGGCCTATTTTTTTTCTACATACTTATTCAGAGTTTAGATTACTTAAAATTAATATTGTGTGATATGCACATATTTTTATTTAGCTGTTAGCTGCCTTTATTTGTACACACAGTTCCTTTTCTTTGGTTATTCATGATAGTTTAGCAATATTCATAGGAATACATCTGATTTAAATAATCATTTAATGTTTCTTTTAGTAGAAAACCAAATACCCAGGCCATAGCATTTAGAGAATCATGCTATTTACTATATTAATAATTTAATATTTAATATATATCAATTTAATTAATAATTAATATATTAATTATTTAATAAATAGTTTATTAAGTAAGTGAATATTTATTTCATCCTTAACTTAAGCAGGCAATCTTCTGAGGTTCAAGCAAGTATTATTAAAACTTATATTGACTCTGCTATCAAGGACTGAACATTTTAGTTTTTTAGGATGAAACCTGACAAAGTTTAAAACCCTCTCCCTATCCTGTTGCAGTTGAGGGAAGATGAGTCTAGCACCCTGGTTGGAGCTGGATGAAATCCCCACATGACTAATAAGGCATTGATTCTGTAAGAAATAAACTTATTTAGAATTTTGAGGATATGTGGTCTTATTAAAAGGATAAAGAAGATGGTGGTATTTGGGTCAAAAAAGGGGGCCATCCATGAAACACTGGACCATGAAAGTGACAAACGTCAGTGGCCTTCAGAGGCTGCATCCTCCCAAAATTAGTGTAAAACAGCATTCCTCTTTGAATTCTTTAATGCTGTTGGTTAACTCTTGGGAGAGATTGTGGTAAACCTGTTGGTTTTCATATAAACTGCCAACCCCAGTTCTCACAGTGGTGATTATCCCTAGGAGAGTTAGGAGAGGTATGAAGAGAGGCACTGCCCTAGACATAATCTCACAAAGACAATATAGGCAACAAGTCAAGCATATGACAAACAAAATAAAACCAGTACTCAAGAGATCCATTCATTTTTTTTTTCAAGGTAAGTTCATTAACTACTTAGAAAATAAGTACATTTAACATGTTCAATATCCTTCTGCATATGATCCAGAATAGGAAAGATATCATCATAATCACCAGGAATATAAGTACTAATCAATTCACTAATCAATGCAAAATTTTCTCTTTGAGTTACAATTAATGTATCTAAGCTCTAGGTTTGAATCAGATGCATGTTATCTCTCAATTGGAGCTGGCCATAATGCTAATTGTGTTAAAGTTCTACTCACATCACTCTGGTAATTATTGTTCCACTTGGTTTGTTCTTCACACAGCATACTGCAGCACTTTGCTCTTTAAGAGAGACTAGAAAGGTAATTCTCCAGTATTTCACTGGCCTGGTGCATAGCACCCTTTGGCACTATGAAACAGAGCCAGTCTGGAGGCAAAGTTTCTTTTAAATATGGCCAAATCAAACCATTGCCATCTGCTCTAAGAGTCTGAAACTGCAGCAACACACTCTCCATCCACTTCAGGAGCATGTACAGAGATGTGGTAGACACTTTTATTGTTTTAAAGGTTGCAGTGACTGACTGAGCCAAAAACTCAAATTTAGAGGCAATACGCAGGGTACTGGGCACCTGATTTGAATGCACAAGAGAGTTTGACATTACTGAAGTCTGTACTACTACCCCTAGCCTACAGGAAATAGCTACAGAAGCATGACCATCACCCTTCTGAACCTCTTTAAGAATAAGGGTGTAAACCCTCGGGTGGGGGTGGGGGGGTAGAGTTGACACAGGTAGTATAGTAAAAGGAGGAAGGAAACTGGCAAAGCATAAAACATGTTTGAGAAACAACATGGCCAACAGACCACATGACCCTGAGGCCCACCCAGATAATTCTTGAGAAGAAGCCTTCTGGAAAAACACTGTGACATCCTGGCCATAAGAATATCATTTGGAATGGGATTGCATCAATATATTGCTTGGGGTCTAGGGAAAGCTCCAGATACACTCATAATGCTTCACCATTGGCCCCCTGAGAAAAGACATGTGGGATAAACAATCAGAACAGCAAACAGACTTTAAAAAGCCCTGACCTGGGGTCCCATGCACACAACTCACTCTACAGCAGGCCCACAGTCCATGTCTTGGACCATGTATGTTTCTTGTTTTCTTGTTTCTAATATACTCCTTACTCAAATGCCTAAAAAAAGGACTCATACTAATATAATCATTTAAGGTACAACTTCATAATTTCAATTGTAAGAAATACTCAGGAATAATTGGTATGCTGGAATATGTTTCTCAGAGGACTTAATTTGTGGTGGAATTATTTAAAGCTCATTAAGGATGAAATAATTTGACTTTACATCATTTAGGTCATTTACAAATTTCAGGCATTTTCTCTGCAATCAGAAAGGAATTCACACCTAAATCCCACTCTTCCTCACTTGTGCATATTCTCACCCAATATCAAGTGAATTCAGTGATGTGTAGGACTCATCCAGTCAACAAGGCTCAAACTATTGGTCTCTTCAACTTGAGGGACTTCCTCTTCCATCCTAAATGAGCCAAAAGAAATCTTTCCAAAGCTGGTATCTTGTATCACCCATTTGTTGTCTTTCTGTCTGAACCCAGGCTCCTACTCTTTTGACTCCTTTTTGCCTTATTCACTGTACCCCTACTTTTTGAACTCCCCTGTACTTACACTCATCATTTTTCAGCCTCACTCTACCGGTTAGCTTAACTAATAAGTGTTCTTTTTTCTCTCTTTCCTAGAAAACAACAAAAAATACACACTCCATTCTGTGTATCTTTTTATTATTATAATTTTTTCCTTTCCCTTTATCAGATTACTTTTTTTCAAAATGGAGAGTATGGCCATTGTCTTCGTTTGAGTTCTTCCCACTCAGATTATTTATTATGGAATACTCTAATAATTATTATTTTATATCCACTCAAAATATGCCATCAAAATTACAAAAGAACTCCCAATAATAAATGTTGGAATGAGTTCCCAATAATTTTATAACTTTACCTAACAGCAGCATCTCTGTATGGATTTTACTTTCATTATAATACTTCTCTTTGACTGGAGGGAAAAAAAGGAAAGACCAAGAAATCTACTCCACCTGGAAAGTACAGTGAGTCTTACATATATGCTGTCATAATAATGAAACAATTATTTCATTTGAATAGTAGGGTGACTAAACTCTATAGAAGTCTTATACCATTTTTATTCCTCACTAATGTAAAAGCCTATTTATATAATTATTTGCTTTCTTGCATTGTATTGTACAGAGGGCCATCTCATTTCGACCTGGATATAATATTCATTTGTTTTACTTTTGGTTCTATGGCTTTTTCCAGCAATATTGAAAATAAAATGAACACATTTTTGAAAAACAAAATGTACCTAAACTGTTTCTAGAAGTCATAGAGGACCTCAATAACCGTAAGAGTAAAGAGGATGACTCCATTATCAAAAACCTCAAAATAAAGGAAAAGTATGGATCAGATGTCTTCAATGGGAATTTTACTGAACATTCAAAGAAGAATTAAGACTATTCCTTCTCAAACTCTTAAAAACTTTTTGAATTACAAGGGGTCCTGAAGAGCTGAATCAGTCTTGAAAAGGAACAGTAAAGTTGGAGGTCTTGATTCAACTTCCCAATTTGAAAACTTCCTAGAAGGCCACAGCTACCAAAAGAATGTGGCAGTGGGCTAGAAATAGACTTGTGGAACTAGGAAATAGAATTGAGAGTCCCAGAAAGGAACTCACATATCTATAGCCAAGTGAATTTTGATGAGGTGCCAAGTGTGTTAAATGAAGGTAAATAGTCTTAAACAAACTCTGTGCCCATTAAGCAATAACTCTCCTTCCCTCACTTCTTGGCTTATAGTAACTTGTAATCTACTATCTTTCTTTATGAATTTTGTCTTTTGGTACCTGGCTTATTTCACACAACATGATGTCTGCAAGCATTATCCGTGTTTTAGTATGTATCAAAACTTAATTCTATGTTATAAATGAATAATATTCAATTGCATAAATATATCATCTTTTGTATATCCAGTTATCTGCCAAAGGACACTTGATTTGCTTCCACTTCTTGGCAATTGTGAATAATACTGCAATAAACATTGATGTAAAATATGTTTGAGACCATGATTTCAATCTTTTGGGTATATGAAAAGAGGTGCATTTGGCAGATCACATGGTAATTTCATGGTTACTTTTCTGAATAACTACGAAACCTATTTTCATTAACTGCACCATTTTACAATCCTACCAAAATGAATAAGGATTCCAGTTACTCCAGGTTTGAAGTGGTATTTTATTGTGGTTTTCATTTGCAATTCCCTGATGACCAATTATTTTGAATATCTTTTCACTATGTATTGGTCATTTGTATATCTTCTTTGGATAAATATCCATTCAAGTACTTGGCTTATTTTTTAATTTGGTTGTCATTTTGTTGTTGAGTTGTAATACTTCTTTATATAATCTGTATGTTAAGCCCTTATCAGATATACGGTTAGTCTATTTTCTCCCATGTGTAGGCTATCTTTTCACTTTCTTGATACTGTTCACTGCCATGCAAAAGATTTAAAATTTTGTTGTAGTTGATTTTATCTTTTTTTTTTCTTTTTTTGCTCATGTTTTTGTTGTCCTTTCAAAGAATTAACTACTAAACCCAAAGTTATGAAGATTTCTCCCTATGTTCTGTTCTGAGAGTATTATGGTTTTTACACTTAAGTTTAGATCCTTGGTCCAGTAATTGTTAATTTTTGTATATGGTATAAGGGAGGGGTCCAAATTCATTCTTTTACATGTAGATACCCAAATTTTCCCCACATCATTTGTTGAAGAGACAATTTTTTTCCGTAATTAATGTAAAATGGCACCTTGTGGAAAATCATGTGGCCATACATGTATGATTTATTTTTGAATTTTCAATTCTATTCCACTATATTATGTGAATACAATTATCCTATGTGAAAATCACACTGTTTTAATTACCATGATCAATTTATTACTTTAGTTTTAGTAGCAAATTTTCTAATAGGGAAGTGTGAGAGCTCCAACTTTGTACTCCTTTTACAAGATTGATTTGGCTATTATGGGCCCCTTGCATTCTTATATGATTTTGAGCATAAGTTTTTCCATTAAAAAAAAAAAAGCTGGGGTTTTAATAGGTATTGTGTAGAATGTGTATAATGTATAGGGTAGTATTGCCCTCTTAACAATTTTGTCCTCCGATCTATGGATGTGGAAGTCTTGCCATTTCATCAATATTTTGTAGTTTTCAGTGTACAAGTCCTTCACTTCCTTGGTTAAATTTATTCCTAGATAATTTATCTTTTCATAAGCTACTCTAAATGGATATTTTTAAATTTCAATTTTGGAATATTATCTGGTACTGTGTATAAGCACAACTAATTCTTTGAAATCATTAATTATTTATTTGTATTTATTTATATACTCACCTCTGCACAAGGAATTTGAGACAGCACACTTATATTTTAAATGACAGAATAACAAAGATAATATAACTATAATAAAAAAGTAGACCAATAGGACCAAAAAATAGGGAAATACAATATGTCAATATAATAACTCTACTTGAACTTCAAATTTGATTTCATGAATTGTTCTTTCCTATTTAAGACACGAATCTTTGTTGCTAATACACATAGCAGTTCTAGTTCATGTGAAACATTAAGATGATTTAATAATTTTTAATTATGAACGTTTATTTCAAGAGAAAAAAATAACACAACTACTTAAAGAAACAAGTAGCTGATAAATGCACTTTTACATGTGTATACATAAAATATCAGAAAACCAATGTAGGACAATATTACTTTCAAACAGCTTTATGAACAGTTGATCAGACTACAGTTTTTAAAAAAATCCCACTTTCCCTTCAAAGATCTGAAAGGCAGAGGATGAAACCAACCTACCTTTTTTTTTTTTTTTTCCCTACTAGTCCAGCTTCAATCATGGGTGACTGAATCTCTACGAGGTTGCTTTATATTGAACAGTGATAAATTAATACTCTATTCTTCAAGGGCGATGAAGATGGTGTCTTTACTGAATCCTGAGGAGATGTTAAGAAAGCTGGAGAAGGTATAAGCAGTCTGTTTGGCAGTGTCAAGAGCACAGTGATCTGTTCACATGATCTAATTTTGCTACTCGTAATACTATAACTAGTTACTATAAATTGGATAATACATCTTGGTAAGACAAGCAATATTGTTCCTTAAATAAAGAACTGATAATTAATTTGTAAAATCAGGTCTATTCTGGTCAAGTACATCACAATATTTATAATTCATGTATAAGATGCCAGAGTGCTTAAGTGACCACTAAGCAAGACTCATATTTCTGGAAATATGCTCCACAATTTAAGTGCTAGGAGAGTGGCTCTGCAAGAGCACACTACACCTTGGAAACTCTTAATAATGTGGGATAGCATGTGCACACATACAACACATGCACAACATTTTATTCTCCTCTTGTTGTATTGTTACTCTAAAATGCATGTTTGTGACTGATGTGAACTCCCTCCATGCTACAAGCAAAGTACGTGCTCTTCTAGCTTAAATTTTTGGAAAACTTTTTTGTAGATTAAGAATATGCATTGACAAAACGATTTATTATTTTCCAGGAACCACAATTATTTAAAATTTTTAGAAGAAGGAACAGATTCATGTACATTACCACTGTGCATCTGAGTAATTCTGAGAACTTTAGTTCTTCCTTAACAGAAAATGTTGAATTTTTCCCTTGTAGTGAAAATTAGAATCTGTATCTCAGCAAGAATCCCAAATAATGCACATGTAAATAAAAGTTTGACAAATTTTAACATGGAGTACCTTTCCACTTCCCCATTCAGGTATATTCTCCCTAACTGTACCATTTAGAAAGAGATGTAGCTATGTGAACATGTCCCATGCTCCAATAGACAGGTAATGAAGCTCATATTCTAAAATGATACAAATTTACATCCTGTATATATGAGCTTTTCCGTTTTCTGGAGGCATCCACCTTCAGGTGGGGCATTAAGATTGTTACAAGAAGACTAGGAAGATTCAGGAGTGAATCTTAGAGCTAAAATCTTGCAAGAGCAGAGGTGTCAGTGACGCTAACGCTTGGGTCCTTGGTGCCAGGTCCAGCGTGGTTCCTGGCCTGCCTTGGCCGCTCCCGCCTGCCACCACCCGCTCCCCGAGGGGGGCGCTGAGAGGAAGATCAGGAGCGGCATGTGTTGTGCGGTGTCTGAGGAGGTTTGGGTTTGGGTTGGGCTCCAGAGCACCTGGTGCCGCCTATGGTTGGTGGAGAAGCCCAGGCAAACACTGGGGAGGCAGGGCAGGCTCTGGTAACATGCAGTGGCTCAGGGTCGCCCAGCCCTCGGGCCCAACTTGCAGTTCCGAGTAGTCCCTGCTGGATGCACGCTCCAGTGGGCCACGGGATCCAGCAGGTACTCCCCGGCAGCCCCTTGCGCTTCTGGACAGCAGGCGAGGTGACTGTCCACCCTAAGCACAACTAATTTTTCTGTGCTAATCTTGTAGTGTGAAGCTTTGATGAATTTGTTTATTAGGTTCTATAGTTTTCTTGTGGGATATTCTATATAAAGAATGAAGCCATTTGCAAGTAAATAGAGTTTTACTTCTTCCTTGATAATTTGGATGTCTTGTTTTGCCTTGCCTTGCCTTGTTTCTCTCGCCAGAACTTCTAGTACAACTTCAAATAGCAGGGATGAAAGTGGGCATCCACCTCTAATTCCTTACTTCTTGGGAAGGATTTCAGTCTTTTACCTTTAAGTATAATGTTGGCTGTGGGCTTTTCATAGATTTCTTTTAGAATGCTTAGAAAATTACTTCCTAGTCCTATTTTTCAGAACAGTTTTATCAGGAAATGCGTTGGAATTTGTCAAATGAGTTTCTGTTCACTGCATCCACCTTGGGAGCTCATAAGGGAGGTAGGCAGATAAAAGACTTTAGGTGGAGAGGGAAGTTTGTTCATACTGGCAAGGTCACAGTCTCTCCCAGACATACAGGCACTGCCGTTCTTTATTTGCAGGGTTATTCATACACTATGGTTATCACTCAAATGTTACACAGAAGGAACACAAAATGCAACTCCCCAGAATTATTTCTCCCGTGCCCAGCAGCTATGTGTGATGGGCCAAGGACTTTGTGAGCCAATAGATGATTCAACATTTCGGTCCCTTCCCAAGTCTTAACACTCACAGGCTGCTACCTGAGTCTTAACCCTTACATTCCACCCCCGAGGGCAATGAACTTAGCAGCTTTGGGCATACATGTGGTGTAACTAAACACCACAGTAGTAATATAGGCAGCAACAGCATAGAAGTATGCATCCTAGGCCTTTTAGGGTTCCCCTAAGAGTCCATTTCCAAGTGCTTAAGTATTCCCACCAGTTTTATTCTGAGAAACATTACACATATACTTGGGGTCTCCCCAGCTAGCTGGTGGGGCTTCCCCTTTTGTTCAATACACTTAAGTGCAATGCTACGCAACTCCACATGCTCAGCAGGAGTCCAGGCTCATCTGTTAAATATCTCATAGCCAAACCATGGCTTGGCAGTGTCCGCATCCCAGTGGAGGAGTTTATTAATATGCCAACAAACTGCTTCCCATTCTGCTATTGTTCGGTTGACTGTTTCCCACCAGGTCCAATTGTTCCAAGTGGCAGGGGCAATACTCCAGGCCAAATCATTGGCCAAACTGGCCAGCAGTTAAGTGCACATGCAATAGCAGGACATGTTGTACACCTGAGCATATGCATGTGCCTAAGCCAGTAAGCTGTTGGCAGAACCCCTAGGGGTTATAAGACAAATGACAAAGAGTGACCAAAATGGGTAACTTCTGCCCATTCAAGAGGACACAATCTAACTACTTATCCCATGACAACAATATTCACTTCTGTGGCGTACATCCAGGCCAAGTGTACCACACCTGGGGCCCATCCACTGAGGGCTGTGGCATTACATCTTCAACCTGTATCAAAATGGGGGGGTCATTATGGGCCAGAGAACTAATATTAAAGTCTCTTTTCAGAATTGTCTCTGTTGTTGATGGGGTCATCATTTCTCCCTGCAAAGGTGAAACATTGGTTATCCAAGGTGTGATTGACAATTTCCTTTGTAATCCTGTTCTTCAGAGAGCAATAAGAGGAAGCCACCACATATGGGGTGCCTTCAAGGTTCAAGGCCATATCATGGTTTTAGTTTCTCCACCATGGAGCACTGTTATAGAAGGTAACAAGATATGTTCCTGTGGCCCCATCTGGGGCTTCCGCAAGGGGTCTTTTGTTGAAATTTGCAACTGGACTGGAGCCCTTGCTCTATGCAATAGAGCCTCTGTGGACATGATTCCACCCCATTGGGAGCACTCATTTAAATGTTGGACCACGGTCCACAGCCTTTTCACTACTTGTGCAAAAACAGCTCAACTATCAGTACAAAGAGATAAAGGGCTCCTTTTTTTTTCTTACAATGAGCCACACAGCCCACAGTTTGGCCCACTGGCTACTTTGACTAAAGCCCACTTCACACCGTATGGTGTCAGCCCTAGGCTAGACAGAAACAGCCACCCACTGAGCAGACTGGCCTAAACTGGCCTTGTCTGCACGTCACACAGATTTTGGGACTGTTGCCCCCAGCTTCCAAGGTGGACCATGTGTCTTGGATGGGGGTCACCTCTGCCTCAGGGCTCAATGCTTCTGCATATGTCAGTAGACCTTTGGCTGTGTCAAAGGCCGTAAGGGCATATTGGCACTGTTGACTCAAAGGTAATGGCCCAATAAAATCTACCTGCCATCTTGTAAGCAGGATATGTTCTTGCTCAATTTGACCCATAGCCCTGTGCAGTAGCCTCTGATATAAGAGATAACATTAGGGGCATGCATGGCATGCTGCATAAGTGGCCTCTGTGTCTACAGCTAATCCCCAAAGGCATGCAGCCTTCACCATCATGGGGACTTCAGCATGTAGGAGTTTCTGGTGCAACCACATGGCTGCATCCTGAGCACTGTTTACCTGTAAAGTAAGCTTAGTCAGTTGATTCATTTCATTATTGCCTGGATGCAGAAGGGAGCATGGGGGCTGCTACATGGTACACTGTCACTTCTTTAGACAACCCCCATTCTCATAGGTCTTCCCACATGGATTGTCACCACAGAGGTTGATGGGCCAGTGACCAATCCATGTACCTCCATTCTGGTACCACAAGGTGAGACTTTTATACACCACTCAACTGTCAGTACATACTACCAAGGGGCAGGACACATAGGTAACTATGAGCCATATGGCTTGCAATTCAGCTCATTGGCTATTTTGACCAAACCCTAATTCATACCAAATTGTATATGTCTAAGGGTGCACCACTATGGCGGTCCATTGAGCCACTTGTCCTCAGCTGGCTCCATCAGTATACCATGCCTGTTTTGGCATGGGACCTAGCCTGGCTTTGTATGGGGAAATTTCCCTCATTGAAACTTGTAAGGGGACCTTGGGGTCCAGTGTCTCAGCATACATTAAGGGACCTAAAACTTGCTGCAATTCTTAACTCAGGTGACTGGAAGCAAACTTGTTTCTCTGTTCCAAATAGGCCCCCCAATTGGCTGTGTCACCATCTGGGCCATGCCACTTCATGGCTGGGTGATCCAATTCTACACCACCCCTTTATGGTGTATGTGGTGAATATCTTTACTAGGGCCTTCCCAGGTTATGGTTTCAGTACTTTGCATAGCAGCACACATGGCTGCCAATTGTCTCTCTATGAGACTATAGTGCTCCTCCACTTGTCTCCATAGCTGACTTCAAAATCCTATTGGCTGTTGTAGCTACTCAGTTTGCTGCTATAATCCCTAACCACAGTTGTCTTCTATAATGTGTACATTTAATTCAAACAGGCAGCTAGAGTCAGCCACTAACAAAGTTTGGGCTTGTTTAACAGCCCTTTTAGCTTGTATGATGGCCTGCTCAACTTCATCAGTCCAATTCCATCAACTCCTTTCTTTGTTAAAGGCTTTAGGACCTGTGCCAAATGGGAAATGAACACATGCCAGTAACCCAGGATACCCAAAATTGTCTGCAGCTCTCTCATTGTTGTGGGGGGTGGGAAGGCTTGAATCAATCAGTGTTTTAGGAATTACTTTTGTCTTACCTGACCATACAGTACCCAAGAATTTGACAGGCAACCCAGGCCCTTGCAACTTGTCCTGATTTATCACCCATCCTTGACTTTTGAGGTGGGAAACCAGGGTGGGAATAGCAGCTTCCAAATCTGCAGGAGAATCAGAGGTTAGCATTACATCATCAATGTAATGATACACCAGAACAGTACCGGCATGTTGCCACTTTTCTCAGTCTTTAGCCACAAAACCATGACAAATGATGGGGCTATGAGCATAACCCATAGGCAATACAGTAAAAATTCACTGTCGACCTTCCCACATGAAGGTGAACTGCTCTTGTGCTTCATAGGCAATGATGATGGAGAAAAAAGCATTTGTCAAGTCCAAAACAAAAAGATAAGGTCCCAGTGTCAAAGTCAAAATATCCATTAGGTCAAGAATAGAAAGCACAGCCACATGTAAAGGGGCAACCACTTTGTTGAGCTCTTGATAGTCAGCAGTCATACACCACATCCCATCAGGCTTATGTGCAGATTATAACAGAACATTAAATGGGATTCAGACCTCACAGATTTGTGCTTTGACCAGTTCTTTAATAGTTGCTGATATTTCTTCATGCCCTCCTTTCAAACAGTACTGTTTTATGGTTACTGTCCTGTGGGATTCAGGCAACACAACAGTGGTGTGTTTAGCATGTCCCCATACCACAGGTTTCACTGTCCATACTTGTAGATGGAATTCACCAATGGTGGTCTGCAGGGTCCAGTTTTTCAACACATCTGTTTTAGCTTGTTCTGTCCTGGCAGCCAACAAATCATCTCATATCTGTTTCTGTGTGACTTTCACAGGACCTCTCCTAAAGTCCCGGTCTGTGGACTTAGCGCTTTTACAAAATGGAGCACAGCTCCCCCTGTTGTCCCCAGATGAACCTTGACCCATTGACTTTTGGCCTTGCTGAGACTAGTTATTATGGCTGTAACTTCATGTATCAGGTCCCTCATGATAGCACTGCACATGACCATTTCTCAAACACTTGCACTAAGTCGGCATAGTTTCTACATCAACTCATCGCATCTGGTAACTCACTGGGATCCTGACACACAGAATGGATCACAGTGTGCAACTATTCCATCAAGGAATAGTGGGGATTTCCTTGAGCATGGCTTTGGGCATCCAACATTTGCTCTCTCAACAGCAGATGGCTTGTTAGGGACACCAATTTCTCAATTTCTGTTCCAGAACACAAAATGTCAACCACCCCCATATCTCTCAGTCAGAGCAACCATGCAGGTATGAGCTTTCCAGGCTTCTGTTAAAATTGCCATCCCAATTCAACCAGTTCTGCCTGTGTATAGGGACAGTACCTGGTGTGCTGGAGTACATGGGGCTGCCCCACGGGAGACCCTCCTTGCTCCATGTCTTGGTCAGGTTTCATGTTTTAAGTAACAACTGTGCAGACTTGTTGGATGGGTCCTATTTCTTCCTCATCTGAACTACTACTGACTGACACATCTCGGCACTCCAGCCACAAATGTGACTGCTGCAATTGCTCATACAATTGGCCAATTTCCCTCTCCTCTTCACACATGTGGCTAGCCTGTTTCAGTGTCTCTTGTGTGGTGTCTCATAACAGAGATAGGAACACCCGTCCCACCCATGTGGCAGCTGCATGGGGCTTCATTTCCCCTATAGCCAACTGAGCCTGCTGCAAGATACTCAGCAGCACAGCAGGGTCATTGGTGGGTGTTACATCTGGTCATGTATACCACTGAGATAGCCACTTGGCTCCACAGCCCACACACTCATTGGGGACCACCCAGGGTCTGTACTCCCTACCTCCTCAGCTGGGGTAGCAGAGGGAGAACACATCAAATCCTGCTGACTATGCCATTTGTACACTGCATCCACCTCAGGAACTCATAAGGGAGGTAGGCAGAAAAAAGACTTCGGGTGGAGAAGGAAGTTTGTTCATATTGTCAGAGCCACCTCTCAGACATCCAGGCACTGCTGTTCTTTATTTGCAGGTTTATTCATACACTAAGGTTATCACTCAAATGTGACACAGAAGGAACACAAAATGTAACTTCCAGTATCATTTCTGTTGTGCCCAGAAGCTATGTGTGCTGGACCAAGGACTTTGTGAGCTAATAGCTGATTCAACAGTTGGGCCGCTGCCCAAGTATTAACCTTTACACTTTCATGCATCAATTGAAATGATAGTATGTTCCTTCATTTTATTAAATTCTCTTAATGTGTTATATTAAATTATTGATATTCCTATGGTGAACTATCCTTAAATTCTTGGGATATATCCAATGCTGTAATGGTATATAATCATTTTCATATGCTGTTGGATTCTATTTGCTAGTATTTGTTGAAATTTTCACATACTTATGGGTAATGAAAATTGGCCTATAATTCTCTTGTGATATCTTTACCTGGCTTTGGTATTATGGTAATATTATATTATAGAATGAGTTAGGAAAATTATTTTCCCTTTGATTTTTTTGAAGATTTTTTAGGAGGATTTGAAAGTTTGGTTAAATATACCAGTTGAACTATCGGGCCCTTGGCTTTCTCCTATGTTGTAAGGTTACTGATTATTAACTCAAGTTCTTTACTTGTTATATGTCCATTGATATCTTTATTTATTTTTAAGTCAGTTTAGGTTAGTGGGGTGTATCTAGAGATTTGCCCATTTCTTCTTGGTTATCTAATTTGTTGGCATACAATTGTTTATAGTATTCTCTTATAATCCTTTTAATATCTGCAAATCAGTAGTAATGGCCCCACTTTTATTTTGGATCTTCTCTCTTCATTGCTTTGCCAACCAATAAAGGTTTGCCAATTTTAATGATATTTTCAAGGAACAGCTTTTGGTTTTGTTGATTCCTTCAACTGTTCTTTTCTCTATTTCATTTATCTCCACTATAATATTTATTGTTTCTTTTCTTCTACTAACTTCAGATTTAACTTGCTCTTCTTTTCCTACTTCCTCCAGATGTAAAGTTAGGCCATTAATTTGAAATCTTTGTTATTTTTCTATATATGATTTCATAGCTTTCAATTTCCTTCTGAGAACTGCCTTCTCTTCATCCCATAAGTTTTAGTATATTGTAATTTCATTTGCCTTTGTCTCAAGGCAAATTCTTTGTTTGACTTATTGATTGTTTGAGTGTGTTTTTAAATTTCTTAATTTTCCTGAAGTTTTCTGTTTTCTTTCTTTTATTGATTTCTACTTTCAGTCTATTGTGGTTGGAGAAGATGCATAGTATGATTTCAAATATTGTATAATTTCAATCTTTATAAATTTATGAAGTTTTTTTTTTGCCTAATATGTGGTCTTCCCTGGAAATGATCCATGTACACTTTAGAAGAAGATGTATTCTGTTTGTTGTTGTGTTTGGGTAATGTGCATTGAATTTAAAATTTAACATTTTCAAAGAATGCAGTAATTTATATTTGTAATAAATATTTCCATACTTTTCCAGGTATATTTTTTATGTAACTGCAGTTTTATGTGTTCAAACAGATCTCTTCATAGGAGGACAAATAATCCACTGAAAACATAACATTTAAGAAGTTAGGACTAAAAAAAATATGAAAACAAATGGGGAAATGTGACCCAAAGTAGGCAAAAATCAGGCAATAGAAGCAGATGCAAAAATGAGAGAGGTAGTGGCAGTAACATTTAGGAGCTTTAAAATAGGCTTTAAAAAATATGATCAAGGGTTTAAAGATAAACCTGGACATAAATGAAGAGAAAAATAAAAGTTATGAAAAAAGATCAAATGAAACTTTGAAGTGTGAAATATATATCTGAAATAAACAGGAACAACAAGAACAAAACAATTGATGGGGTTTAATATCAGATTAGACTGTTCAGAAGGAAAGATGAATGAATTTGAAAAGAATGATAAAAACTCTCCAAATACAAGCACAGTAGGAAAAAAAACAGTGGTTAAAATGAACAGAATTTCAATAAGACAATGTTAGAAAAGTAATGTGTGTATGTTGAATCCCAGCAGTAATGGAGATAAGTGGCTGGAAAAACTATTTGAAGAAATAATGACTGAAATTATAGAACAATAATATCACAGAGTCTGTGAGAAAGAAAATGCAGTATGTAGTTGTCAGATTCATACATTATATGATAAGTAAAATAATATAAATTGGAATGGCTAAAAAGCCAATCAAGAACACAAAACAGAATACACAAAAATAAATTAACCCAAAGGGAAAAAAAGAAGTAAAAAACAACAACAAATAATAGAGTCCCTGTATAGAAAATAAACAAAACAATGGTATATTAAAATCTAGCCTAGTTAAATATAAAGTAGAAGAAGCAATTGTCAGATTGGAAGTGAAAGCAATACAAAAGTTTACACTGTTTATAAGAAACAAAATTTAAATATTAAGGTGCAGAATGTTGATGGTAAGTTGATGGCAAAAGATATTTCCTGTAAACACCAGACATGAGAAAAGTCAAATGAGTATATTAATATCAGATGAAGAAGTCATTGAAAGGAGTGTTACCAGAGGTGAAAACAAACGTTTCATAATGATACAAGACAAATCAACAAGAAGACATAACAATGTTAAAATGTGTATTCACCTAGTAACATAGTTTCAGAAGTATTTGAGGACCAAATGACAAATTAAAGAGGAAATAAACAAGTTCAAATTGATATTTGGAGATTTTAATACCCCTGTCTTAGTAATTGATTGAAATATTATAAATCAGAAGGATCAAAAATGTGAATGACTCTCAACCAACTTACTCAACTCAACATAGACTAGAACACTCGACAACTGTAGAACACTTATTCTTTTCAAGAGCAAAGAGAAGAGTGTCTCAGGAGAGACCTTGTACTGGGACATGAATCACATCTCAGTAAATGGAAATAGATTTGATTCACACAGAATATGTGTCTTCTGAATACAATGGATTTATATTAGGAATAAATAAAAATTAGATGTCTTTTTAAAAGGCAAAATTATTATATAGTAAAGTATGCAACAACATACATGGATTAAAAACATTATATTGAGATGTCAAAGAGTGATAACTGTAAGACTGCATTTCTAAAAGAGGAAAGGCAAAGCTCCAGTAATATAAATGACAACAGTGGCCACTTGGGGGAGGGGAAACTGACTGGAAAAGGGATTGTAGAAATTTACATGGAACATGGAAATGGTCTTCACCTTCATTGGGGAAAGAGTTGTATGGATCATATATTTGTTAATATAAAAATAAAAAGTTGGATAATAGAGTTGTAACTCTTAAATATGGGAAGTTAGAGAAATTTTTGAACAGTGCCTGACAAAGAGTAAATGATGCACTTTTCTCTTTTCTCTGAAATTCATTGCTGTGGCAATGGTCTGTACACTGCCAAGCTATTATTAAATTGGTGTAATTTAACTAATCTCTAACTTTTCTCCATTATAAATAATGCTGTCATACCATAAAAATTTGCATAGATTTTTAAAAATTAATTAATTAATTTTATATTTTAAAAGATGCTTAGATTACATAAATGTTACAAGAAATTTACAGGGATTCCCATGTTCCCCACCTCCCACACCTCCCATAACCTCCCATATAAGCATCTTTCATTAGTGTGGCACATCATCTACAATGGATATACACTTCCTGGGGCTTAGCCACTAAGCATGGACTACAGTTCACATTGTAGACTATACTGTCTCCCACACAGTAGTGCATGTTAAAGGCTGATGTAAAATGGCCTATATCTGTTATAGTAATGTCACACAGGATAATTCCCAATTCCTGAAAAAGCCCCTGTATTACAACTGCTTTTCCTTCTCCCTGCCATGAAAGCATCCAGTGGCCACTGGCTCCACCTCAATGTTGTACTTTCTTCCATTGCTTGAAACACAATATGTCTACAACAGAATGCCAGTAAGTCCACTCTAGTCCATATCTCTTCCCCTAATCCGGCGGAGTCTGGGATGGTGATGACCACTACACCTCCAAGTGAGAGGGGACTTATATCCCCTGGATAAGATGGATGGGATTATCCTGCCTGCAGCTGCAGACTCTTACCATTCCCTGGGATGGCCATTGTCCATCATCATCTCCTCACCAGGTGACTTGGGTGAGTCCATTGAGCTGTAGAGTAGGAGTTGCAGCTCCACTGAGATTCCAGGCACAGCTGGCACATGGGCAGGCCAAAGGCTCCAGTCTCTGGAAGCATACCTATAAACTCCAGCACCACATATAGGTTTGAATAGAAGGGACTGATGGACCATGTGCAGGGAGAACTTATTTGAGTCCAACTCTGTCACTCTCAGGAGCACAGATCCCAAAGTAGAACCCACTGATAAGGCATCACTATCTGGAGATATCCCCCCTTATATAGGACATGGGTGTCTCCAGAGCCCTCAGGAGCCCCTCTGAGTGGGGTGAAATCCACTTTGGTGTTCCATGAGATACTACTGAGGTGTGCATAAGTGTAACCTCTGGGATGACCTCCTGACTCTCTTTGAAGTCTCTTAGCCATTTGAACTCATTTGTCTTTACTTTTTCCCTTTTTATTCAAGGTCCTTTTCCAGTCATATTGCCAGTTGGCACTTGGTATTAATCCCTTATTGCCAGGGAGGCTCATCCCTGGGAGTCATGTCCCACACTGGCGGGGAGGTGGAATGTAATGCATTCATATGCTGAGTTTTGCTTAGAGAGAGGCCACATTTTAGCAACAAGTAGGCTCTCAGGTGGCAACCCTTAGGTACCCCATAACAGTAGGCTAAGTTTCAATTACAAAAGCAAAGACTCATAAGGCTAATCATCAATAACAAGAACCCATTAGTGGACCATCCTCCTTTGCCAGACACTGCCCCTGCACTTGGGGGAATGTTGCTTCTCCCTTGGAGAATGTGGCAGAGCTCTCCATGCTGGGAATTCAGTATTCTTTCATTTATTGTGTGATTCTCCACCCACTGTGACCATGCCCCATCCCTTGATCATTTGGATAAGTTTATATATCTTTCATGCATATTCAGGTGAAATTCCTCCCATGAAATCCCCATCCCAGACACCCTACACCAATGATCATCTCCTGCTCTTATTGTAACCCTACTGTGATCTAAACCTTCCTTGAAGATGAAGCCCATAAATAGCCAAATAAAATTAATAGGAAAATGAAATAGTAATGATAACTTTAAATGTAAGTCATAAAATACATGGAAACTTAAAAAGAAAAACACAAAAAATAAAATAAATTAAAGGATTGGGATATTCAAAAAAAGGGGAAAAAAATTAAAAAAAATTTGAAAATTTAAACATTTTTCCTTTTATCACTTCATTATCACGTGTCCTTTCTGTACTGCGGCACCTTCCCCCCTGACTCCCCAGTGTCTCCAAGTTTTCATTTAATTTTCATAGAAATTTTAGGTCACAGCAAAATCACACACAGAATACCAGAGACTCTCATATACCTAAACTCCTCCCCCTTCTTTCGCCCCATATTAAAACCTTTTTGTATGTGGATGGTAGCATTGTTATAACTGTTTTACAGACAGTGAAACATAGCTACTAAACATTGTCAATGGTTTACAGTATAGTTTACAATTTGGAAAGTACAATTTAATAATTTTTTTAATGATATTTACTGTATCCTGTGTCCATCACTGTAAGGTAATTGAACACATTTCCTCTGACCACTAAATACCCCCTGTATGATTTTTTCTGTTCCTTTATCCCCATCACTCTGGGGCACATGGCACCCCCCTGTCTTGACTCATTGGATGACAAGATTCATAGTTACAAGCAACAAGAGTTCTTGACATGCTGGATTGTCCTCCCTTATTAGGATCCACCATTGCTCCTAAGAGACACCCACCTGTCTGTTTCTGGGTGAATCAATCCTATCGAAGATGGGTGTCCATCTCCTTCCCACTCACCTTGTGGGTCTCCACTCCCTGACACAACACATAATGACAGGATGAATACTCACACACTTCCCAGAAGCCTACTCCAGATGCACCCCATCCTGGATGCCCACCCAACCTACACCCTAAACTAGGGACACAACTTTGTTATAGTGACATAAGAGCATTCCCACTCCTTCACTTTCAACCTCATACCCACAATCCCGTGTTCACCTGTTCCCTCTCCCATATCTCCCCCGAGTATCCTCGATATTCTAACCCACCCTTCCTAATCTACCCACCTCTCAACCCTGCGCCACCAAATCCAGTAATTTCACTACCCGCCTGTCCTATCCTTCAATACGCAAATATACTCTATCACTTTACCATAGATTATGTGTGTATGGGTCATGACTCACAACCTTCTCTTCTCTTTCTCTCCCTTGTTAACCTATCTTTCAGTCAGTGGTTCTCAGAGACTGCTCACTTTCCTCAATTCAAATCAGTGAGGTCATATACTGTTCATCCTACAATGCCTGGCTTGCTTCATTCAACATAAGGTCTTCAAGATTCATCCATGTTATTCCATGTGTTAGCACTCTATTCCTTCTAAAAGCTGAATAATATTCCATTGTATGTATGTACCACATTTTGCTTATCCATTCATCTATTGATGGGCACCAGGGCTGATTCAAACTTTTGGCAATTGTGAACAATGCCGTTATGAACATTGGTGTGCATATATCTGTTTGTGTCTTTGCTTTCAATTCTTCTGGGTATATACCAAGCAGTGGAATTGCTGGATCATATGTAAGATCTATTGTTAGTTTTCTGAGGAATCGCCAAACCATCCTCCACAGTGGCTGGACCATTCCACAATCCCACCAGCAGTGGACGAGGGTTCCTATTCCTCCACATCCTCTCCAACACTTATATTCTGCTGGTTTTTTAATAGCTGCCATTCTGATGGGTGTAAGATGGGATCTCATTTTGGTTTTGATTTGCATTTCCCTAATAGCTAGCGATGTCGAGCATTTTTCATGTGCTTTTTAGCCATTTGTATTTCTTCCTTGGAGAAGTGTCTTTTCAGGTCACTTGCCCCTTTTTTTAAAGGGGTTGTTTGTCTTTATTTTTGAGGTGTAGGATTTCTTTATATATGCAGGATATTAGGCTCCTATCAGATATATGGTTAGCAAATATTTTCTTCCATTGGATAGTCTGCCTTTTTATTTCCTTAATAACATCCTTTGAGGTGCAGAAGTTTTTAATTTTGAGGAGATCCCATTTTTCTGTTTTTTCTCTTCTTGCTTGTGCTTTGGGTGAGAAGTTCATGAAACCATTTCCTATCACAAGATCCTGTAGATGCTTCCCTACCTTATCTTCCAAGGTCTTTATGGTTTTGGCTCTTATATTTAGATCTTTGATCTTTCTTGAGTTGATTTTTGTATAAAGTGTGAGATGGTATTCCTCTCTCCTTCTTTTGGATATGGATATCCAGTTCTCCAAGCACCACTTTTTAAAGAGACCATTCTTTCCCAACTGAGTTGGCTTGGTGGCTTTGTAGAATATCAGATGACGGTATATGTGTGGATCTCTATCAGAAACCTTAATTTGGTTCCATTGGTCAGTATATCTATCCTTGTGCCAATACCATGCAGTTTTGAGAACTGTAGCTTTATAGTATGTTTTAAAGTCAGGTAGTGTGATACCTTCAACTTCATTTTTCTTTTTCAATGTATCTTTGGCAATTTGGGGCCTCTTACCTTTCCAAATATATTTTGTAGTTAGTTTTTCCTGTTCCTTACAAAATAAAGAGTTGATATTTATTGGGATTTCATTAAATCTGTAGATTAGTTTGTGTGGGATAGACAACTTGAAGGAGTTTATTCTTCCTATCCATGAACAGGAAATATACTTCCATTTATTTAAGTCTTCTTTCATTTCCTATAGCAGTGTTGTGTAGTTCTCTGTATATCAGTCTTTTGCATCTTTAGTTAAATTTATTCCAAGATTTTTGATTCTTTTAATTACTATTGTACACAGTGTTTTTTTCTTGATTTCCTCCTCAGATTGCTCATTATTGGTGTACAGAAATACTACTGATTTTTGAGCATTGATCTTTTAGCCTGCGACATTACTGAGATCCTTTATGAGTTCTAGAAGCTTTGTTGTAGATTTCTCAGGGCTTTCTGCACATAGGATCACATCATCTGCAAATAATGAAATTTTTACTTCTGTTACAATTTGGATGCCTTTATATTTTTCTCTTGCTCTATGCTCGAGCAAGTACTTCTAAGACAATGTGAAATAAGAGTGGTGATAGTGAGCATCCTTGTCTTGTTCTCGATCTCAGAGGGAAGGCTTTTAGAATTTCACCATTGAAGATGATGTTAGCTTTGGGTTTTTCATATTTACCCTTTATTATTTTCAGAGAGTCCCTTCTATTCCTATCTTTTGCAGTGTTTTTATCAGGAAAGAGGGCTGTATTTTGTTGATTGCTTTTTCTGCATCTTTAAAGATGATTATGTGATTTTTTTTTCTTTCAATCTGTTTATGTGGTGTATCACATTGTCTGATTTTCTTATATTGAACCATCCTTGCATACCAGGGATGAAACTCACTAGGTCATGGTGTATAATTCTTTTGATATGTTGTTGAATGCAATTAGGAAATATTTTGTTGAGCATTTTAGCATCTAGGTTCATTAGAGAAATTGGTCTGTAATTTTCCTTTCTTTTGGCATCTTTGTTTGCCTTTGGTATTAAGATAATGTTGGCATCAAAAATGAGTCAGGAAATATTCTAAGAAAAAATAACTGGGGGGAGGAAAGAAAAAGGGGGGGGGGAAGAAAGTGGAAAGAATAGTAAGAGACAACAAATAAACAAAGAAAAATCAAACAACCATACAAGCAAGCAGTGAAACAAAGCTAATTAAGAACAGTGCTCCTTCTTGGGCCCTTGTGGAACCTCTCAGTCTTCTTGTGTTCATCAATCAATTGCCAAGCAAAGTTCTATCTGCAGGTTTTGAGACAGATTTTCACTATTAAACTTAGTTTAAATATTTTTCTTTTTTCATTTTTTAAAGTGACTCTCTTCTTCTTTTTTTTTCTTTTTTTCTTTTTGGTGAAATAAGGGACCCAAAATAAGACCTCTTCTAGACCACCCCTTTCACTGAGGGGACCCTAAATAGGCTCGTGGAAACTAATAAGCATTTCCCTCTTCCTGGCCTCCCCAGGGGAGCTGAAGCTCTGATGCTTGTCAGTGCAGAATGATTAAATTGGCTTACTCTGCCCCCTCTGGATCCAAGCCTCAGTATCACCACGCTATTGGGTAAATCAGGCTTTCTCAGCAGATTCACCTTTCCCCTCAGCTTTATGCTGCTTCAAGCTGGGTTATCTGCTCCCCAAAGCTATGAAGAGGTCCAGGCAGTCAAATCCATGGAATGGAAACCCCTCTCCACCTTCTGTCAGAACCCTCCTACTCTCGGAAAATGCTCCCTCTCACAGGGTTGCCAGCAGGAGTTGGGGCATATCACTTCACTCCATTAATACAAGTCAGAAATAGAGCCATGGTTCACTCATATTTTATGACACTATATCCAGTGGTGATTATAATGAGATCTAAAGGTGTCTCAGGAGATTCTACATATCCATGATAGGCACAATTTAAGTAGAACACAAGGTGCCTTAAAGCAATCTAAGGTATTTAGAAGTATTTTATCACCATTTCCATTTTCCTTGAGATTTTTCCTTACAGGGTTTGAGTACAAGACCCCAACTCAGTTTCTATAATAAAAGTCTTTTATGAGATGTTGAAAGGGAATGGCTCTGGCTAAAAGATTAAGACAGACTAGAAATGTCAACTTAAGGACATCTTCATCATCACAATAGTCACCATCACAATAAAGGACTGTTTATTGTGTTTATAACAATGAACTAAAAATAAGGAAAAGAAAATGGATAAGGAATAACAAGGAATTTAGCACTTGTAATTGGAAAGAACTATAAAAATGTGAGTGCACATGTGAAACACACCCAAAAATGTGGGCATAATACTAAATCAGAAATTATTTAGTGTTTTCCAGAGCTCCTTCATCATCAAAAATAAGGCAAAATATCTACCGTGGAGCTCTATTTTAGCTCTGGTTCACAGTATTATCCTTAAGGGGAGAAAAAAATTAATGCTTTAAGTGAGACAAGAATCAATGCACATTTTAAAGTTCAATGCAGATTCTATATTCAGAGCTGCCATTTATAAACATCTGGGTTCTCACATTAATACATAACCTTTAAAATCTACTAAAATCAGTACCTCCTGAAAAAAATAGCGGAAACAATTTTTTTTCAGAATATGAGAGTGAATAGCAGGAAAAATGACTGCAGAAGAATTTTGCAGTTTCTTTAAATCAGAGGGTGCCTATATCAAGCTAATATCAAAGCACTCAAAGCTGTTTAAAATTTATCATAGCTGCCTAATTTGCATTTTTCCATAATAAAGCTAGCAGATTTATTACACTAAAAGAATACAACTTTTTAAAAACAAGCTATGTTTGCTAAATATAGACCAAATCCTAAATCCAAACAGGAACTTAATTATGATTATTGAGATGAGTTTAATTATATAATCTACTGTGCAAATTGATAACCTAAGCAATGTGTCAAGATTTAAAATTGGTGCTGATTCTAGTATCACTGTTCTATTTAGTGATAAGACTTTTGCACAGAACTTTTCATAAAGCCTCTCCTATGTCCTTATTCCTTAAACTGTATATAAGGAGGTTCAACATAGGGGTGAGGTTGATATAAAATACAGAGAGACCTTGGTCCTGATCTGAGGTATGCAAGGAACTTGGAATCATGTAGATAAACATGGTTGGACAAAAGTAGAGGAATACCACCATCAGATGGGAAGAACAAATGGCAAGAGCTTTATTCATCCCTTTGGAAGACTTTACATGGAGAACACTAAGAAATATGAGAGTATAGGAGGTGAGGATGAGGACAAAGGGAATAAGGAGAAATAAAATTCCCACGATTGATACTACTTTCTAAGAAATTGAACTGTCCTCACGTGACAACTTGAGGACTGCTGGGAGCTCACAGAAGAAATGGTTGATTTCTTTTGAACCACATCTGGAAAAATGCATTGTATATGTGGTATGAACTACAGAATAAATTGCTCCCCCTACCCAGGATACAACAGCTACCTGCAGGCAAACTTTAAGACTCATAATAACCATATATCTCAAGGGGTTACAAATAGCCACATATTGGTTTTAAGCCATCTTATTGAGCAGAATACTTTCACTGCCTCCAAAGGCAAAGTAGAAATATACCTGTATCCCACAACCAATGCAGAAAATTCCT
Organism: Cabassous unicinctus; assembly: GCA_029593785.1. Lineage (NCBI taxonomy): Eukaryota > Metazoa > Chordata > Mammalia > Cingulata > Chlamyphoridae > Cabassous > Cabassous unicinctus. The sequence continues at coordinate 27,803 of JAQZBX010002715.1, forward strand.
GTACTCACTGAGAAAAGAGTTGTTTAGCATCTTGGGGACAGTTGCAGAGATGAGGGAGTTGTCCATGTGGGAGATTTGGCTGAGCAGGAAGTACACAGGGCTGTGGAGATGGGAATCAAGAGAGATGAGAAGGACCAAGGTGCTGTTTCTTATGATGGCAGCAACAGAGACAAGGAGAATGGTGCAGATGAGGAGGCCAATGTGCCTTGATCCTGGGAAGAGTCCAAGGAGAGTAAAATCCACCATGGATGTCTCATTTTCTCTCCTCATGTTTCATACATTGCTTAAGGATCAAAGAGTGAAAGACAACAGTGTACCACGGGGGAAATATTCACTAAGAAATAGGATTTCTGTTAATTGTCTCTTCAATAAAATCAACTGTCCTATTCTGACCTAAATCAGAGGACAACTAGGAGGAAGCAGACTTTAACTAATATTTGACTTTGTCGTCAAATGCAATGATAAAGTATTAGCATTGAAGAGTTATCCTAAAAGATTACTTTTTACATTATTAAATCAAGGCATACAATTAAAATGTATATTATCTGAAGTTTGGCAAGCAGATAATGAAGTGTTGTATGAATGTCAATATCTCTGTGTACTTTCAATTACCCTGAAAAAAAAAGCCAGCATAGTCCATTGAGCTGAGGTTGTTAAACTTCTTAGTATGCACTGTTATGTAAACATGTTCTGTTCTATAGCTTAGAAACATATTAGATAATTTCATGGCACACAAATACCATGTGAATGAGGAGTTTCTCCTCACACTTATCTTCATGGATAATGCACATAGAAAAGTACTGTAATATTTTGTATAAAGTACAATTACTCATTTCCTCACCATTCAAAGAAAAAAATACATTTCCCTTTGGCGAAGGAAAGCATCCATGAAATATAAGGAAAACTACATTTCTCTTCTTTATTTTTTTTCCATTTCTCTTTAAATTTATTAAATCTTGAATCAGTTTTAGTTAGCAGTCCAAATGTCTGTCACATAAGTTAGATTCTTACATCCAGTGAATGAAGGAATAATCACACTATTTTTTTCAATCTCTCATCTACCACATTACATTGCACAGAATAGAAACTTGTTAAATATTTTTAGAAATGAACTGTTTACAATGTGATGTGTTATAATATTTATGTTTTTTATTTCATAGAGGAAGACAAATTAACTCACCAAAAATATTAGTATGCTTTTTTTTTCTAGTAAAGGATATAGATTAATAACAAATAACATCTCTCTTGCCAGGAATTAATAACAAATAACATCTGTCTTGCCAGGAACATCTCTCTCTTGTTTGATCATACAGCTAGTCAGGTTTAACAATGCCATGTAACAGCCTTGAATCAGAGTGATAATAACTGGCTTATGTAAGACTCTCTTTTCTGACTGATTATGGTAATAATCTTGCACACAGAGTTAACTAGCAACACAGACCAAAAGGATTGGCAAATTAATATGCAGTTTACTATATTTTTAAAGCAATTTCATAATCAAAAGCTACATTTTTAACCTGGTTGATTCCATACACTTGAAATAATTTAATGGATGTTTGCGTTGTACCAAGTTTGTGATATATTTTGAGGAAAGTAAAAAAGTGAGTATCAAACATGGATCCTACCAATATACTTGTTTATTGTCTTCAATGCATAAAATGACATATAAGATACCAAAAAGTTTATGTATGTAATAGATTGTGTTAAATGATTTAGAGAGAGTCATTAGTGATGAATATAATTCAAGAAAAGATTCATAAAATTTGCATTTGATTCAAAATAAAACTAATCTTTTGGGACTGATTCTTCAAGTAATTAAAAAGTGGATCAGTTTTTCAAATGATTTTCAATCATCTTAATTTATAAAGATGATGTGCAAATGCTAATTTTCTGATTTTATTATTTGTATTGGTCTCAACATAATTTGCTGCCACTATGTATGTCATTTTTCAATCTTTTTTTAGTTTGCTGGAAAACTAAGTGTATTGAGAAAGATATTTACATTTGCTTAATAATAGTGAAATTATTTTCTTTTTTAGCAATCATTAAAAAGGAAAATGTTCAATTAAATAAAATGTAGAAAATGATAAAACTAAGAAAAACAATTAGTTTTTCTTATAGAACAAATTAATCTTAGTTTTTAATATCAAATAAAAAAATTGAAGAATCCTTTTTCCTCTTTACTTTTTGTTCTGCTAAATAGAAAAATATAAAATTATGAGAAGCTGGTCCTAACAGTTTCATTAGTGTAGGCTCTCTCTGTGACTTTGTATTATGGATAGATCTGAAGGTCAGAACCAAGCTATTGTTTGATCTGGGAGTTCTACTAGAGTAAGTGTCACAGTAGGACACACTGGTAAGTTGACTGGATGGTGACACCTATTCAGCTCTTATCCTATGGTCACCAAACACTCCTTACCACTGTGTGTATTTTTGCTCAATTTGTTAGAATGAAAAGAAAGCTAATTGGTACATCATAGAATCCCACACCAACATTTACATTTTTGCTTTGCCTTGCAGCATGAGGAAAAAGATAATTAGAAGGTAGAAGAACTCTATACACATTTTATACTTTTCTTTACTTTGTCGAAGGAGAAATAATGAAATCATTAGGTTTACTGTGAAGTTGTGAGTTGAGTTTGAATTTCCTTGTTGGTTTATCCATCATAGAAAAATCGGTGTATTTTCCAACATGTTATGATGTTTTTCCATTTGAAAGATGTATTGTTTCATTTCAAAATGACAAGTTTGAAGCTTGGTTTAAAAGAATGCAACTACTTCATACAGCTCAGTATTCTTTACTAATTGTGTGGGTTAGGGAGACAGACATCTCAGAAGGAGTTGGAAGGATAAAAACATGTTCTGAGCAACTATGTTCAAGTAATCAATAGGATTGTAGGACACACCAGGTTACTTTGCAGGTAGAAATAATGGTTATAAATAGAAAATAATTCAGCCTCTTGAATGAAATATAAAATAAATTTTGGACTCTACCCTCTAAAGTAGGACTATAGAGTGCTGATGCCCAAGTGAGTTCAAGGTGATGAATGAATTAGAACTTTTGTTACAGAAGACAATTCAGAAATATGTGAATATGTTGGATTACAAAGCTATTGTATTTTATTGTATTGTTCCTCATAAAAATTAGAAAACCAGACTTGCAGGTGCACAACAATTTTTATGTTTACAGTTGCTCTGCTTTGCCAAATCACTGAATTTCCTTATGAGCAAAAAACTCCAGGAATGACTTTCACGTCCTTTTATCATACCAAATTCTAGGTGCCCTGTGATGGGTTGTGGCTTTTCATTGAAATAGGCCACAATTTTTTCTCCCATTACGTTTTTTTCTTTTTTCTCATGTATCTGTTTCATTGTAATTAAGTCTCATAGCAAAGGCTTGGCTAAATGAGCTTGGCTGACTAGGAGGTGAGGTAAATGAATAATCTCAGCCTTGTGTAATGGGGCCTTGGTGCACCCAGAGGAGTTTTCCTGGGGATTTCTATTATTGGACTTTTATTAACTAGAATTTATTTTGTCATGTTGGACTTTCTCCAAAATAGTTTCTAATTAATAATTACTAGTTGTTCTGAGGAAACCATTCCCTTCCTTCTGCTCATCACTAGTATATTCTAATAAATATGCTGTGATTGTAGATGGCACATGATTCTCTGTGCATCTGAAGGTTTCTGCATGGGGATCTCTTCCAGAAAGCCAATATATGGTCTCTGGAATCTCCCCATCAGTGGGCATAGTGTCTGAGAGACTAAAGAAATCCCAGACTAAAGCTGAAATTAGGAGAATCTCTCTGCTGTATGTATTAGTGATGTAATCTTACATCCTGTAATTCGAAAAGAGAAACATCTGTTGATTTGTTTGTTTGTTTGTTTTTTGCTGAATTACATTGAACTTCATTTTTAAATGACACACCACATATTTCATCACTTTGCTGCTATGTTAACAACACAACTGCAGTGTGGTACACAACAAATAATTTTAGGCTTGGGACTCATTTCCTCTTACTTTCTCTCTTTGAAAGTTTAGTCAAGTGGTCCTCTCTCCCTGGATTTCACTTTACTCATTTGGAAGTGGGAATTTATTATTTGCCTAACTCTGTAGCTATTAATGATCATATGAGAGAGCGAATTTGTGAAACACCAAACTCTTTGGATGTTGAGATTTATTCTCGTAGTTTTATGTGTTCTGTCTTCCCTAAAACCATGGCTTGAAAGAGAATGATTGGTCAATTGGCTGAGAAAGCAGCAGGGGGATAGAATAGCATGTGTCAGTGATTGTAGGGCAACCCTTGATTAAAAATGAGCAGAAACTTCTTTGAGGCAGGTGATGGTGCCTAAATGTATGAGAATAGAAGAACCAGATTATGAAGAGACTCTTCTTTCCTCATTTAATATACTTTGCCAAAATATATATTTTAATATATAATTTAATATACCATTTAATATATCATTGCCAAAGATCAGTTGACCACAGATATGTTGCTCATTTCTGGACTCTCAATTCTTTTCCATTATTATATGTGTCTATCTTCATGCCAGTAATATATTTTTTGATAATTGCGGCTTTGTAATAACTTTTTTTGGCAAGTGTGAGACATCCAATTTGTTCTACTTTCTCAAGGTGATTTTGCTATTCAACTCACTTGCAATTCCATTGAATTTGAATAAACTTTTTCAGTTATGCAAAAATATTGCTGAAATTTTAGAGGAATCGTTTTGGATATCAAGATCACTTTGAGTAGTAGGGACCTCTTAAAAATATTAAGACTTTCAAAACTTGAACTTGGAATGTCTCAATATTTATTTATATTTCTTTAGTTTCTGGTTGTAGCTGTCATCTCTTATGTTAAATTTATTCTTAGATATTTTGTTATTTAGATGTTAGTATATAGAATTCATTTTTTCATTTTTTTTTTCCTTTCTGCAGGTTAAATATCAACCCACTGCTTTCTGTTCTCCATGATTTCTGATACATAATTAGCACTTGATCTTATTAAAGATGCTATGTACAGAATGAGTAATTTCTCTTCCTGACTTGTTTTTGATCTTTGACAAAGGATAACTTATCCTGCTGTGAATCTCTTTGGGTTTATATTTGGAGTTCCTTGAACTCCCTGGGTGTGTGTATTCATGATTTTTATCAAAGTTGGGAAGTTTGGAAAGCATATGCTGATAGGCTTCACAATATCTCTTAGTTATCTTAGACTCTTAGTTATCTTAGACTCTGCATGATATTTGTCATTCTTTTATTATTCTTTACATTCCTCATGCTGAATAATTTCTATTGCCTTATCTTCAAATTCACTGATTCTTTCTCCTGCTTTTTCAAACATGCTGTTGAAACATTTCAATGAACATTAAGTTCAGTTATTTTATTATTTGTCTACAGAATTTCCATTTGGCTCCATTAAAAATTTCTGTTGCATTCTTTTGTTAAATATATCATTTTATTGATTTTCTTTTATTCTTTGAATATATTTTCCTTTAGATCATTGAAATTATTTAAGAAAGTTGAATTAGTGTCATTGATTAATAATTCTAAAATTAAATTAATTCTTAATTTCCTCAAGGATATTATCTGTAACTTACTTTGTTTCTTTGAAGGGACCATCTTCTCCTGTTCTCTGTATGCCTTGAAATTTTTTTGTGTGGAAGTCTGGACATATGCTTATTTTGATGTTTTATTGTGGGGGTCAGATTCTCCTGCTTCTCCAGATTTTTTTTTTCTTTACTGTTGAAGGATGTAGTGGAAATGGCTTTGTGTTTTGATTCTGAATCAAGACTTTACCAGGTATATATTGATTTCATAGAACATGCCGAATGAACACTAGATTCTTCTCTGGTCTCTCTGAGTGTGTTTCTTGACTTGAAATGCCAGGTAGTTTAAAAAAAAATTCCCTAGTGTTAATGAATTATTTAGCATTTCCTACTTTCCCCTTAACAACAACAAACAGCAATGAAAATTATTTTGCCAGTTTTACTCCGGAGTCCCCAGGAGCTGTATTTTGTGTCTCAACTTCAATGTTTCTCCCTGGCCAACTAGGCATTGCTCATTTCCATGCTGTTTCTCCATATTGTTTCTCTGCCCTATTTCTCTATATCACACAATTTATGGCTTAAGCAAAATTAACAGCCACCTTCAATCAGAATTTCAGGAAGCAGGATTGAGTATGCATAGAAATCCAATAACTAGGGCCTGTACTAAGGATGTGGGCTGTTGTACTAGAAGCTTGGGCCATCTTCAAGCTCTTGCTGAGGGCCTGGAGAGCAAAGGTAGGGGCATGTGGAAGTATCAGAGCTTTCCCAGATCTTTTAGGTATTCTTTTTCCTGATTCTGCATTAATGCTGTTTACCATTGAGGGCCATCCAGAGTTCTGAAAGTGAAGTTCTGACCATATTGGCTTGTTTTTCTTTTTCCTGTGTATGGGATTTCTATCCAGACATTTCTACCTTGTCATCTGTTATGTCACAGTATATTGATACTCTTTTAACTCAATGATATATTTATGAAACTTTACAGAAACTTTAAGTTATGCTCTAAATCTAAAAAAATTTACAAATACTGAGTTACTATTTTCAAAGAAATTCAAATCATGGCATAAATAAGTATGAAGAGGTCTTTGAACTATCATTTACATGTTAGACACTGTAAGAAATAACAAATAAAACATGAAATACATTTATGTAAAATGTTTATTAAGGTTAACTATAAATCTGTGGAAATGGATTGAATTGATGGCAACAAAATATAATTAGTGTAACTAACATTGATGATTTTTAAATGTGATTGTGGCTGAAAGGGACAGTCTAGGGAAATGAATGTTAATTGAAAGACAGCTAGAGGATAATCTAGGGGCTGTGTAATATAGTGATTCCAGTGGTAGATGAGGATTGTGGTTAGTAATATAAACACATATAATTCAGTTGAAGCAAATTTTTAACTGAAATTCATGGTTCATAAATGTGCATCCATAAACAATAAGTGTATAGTAAAAGTTGTGAACTTACAAATAAACTTGCATATCTTCATACAGGGTTCTCATACTTTACCAACCATTGACGCTTTGCATTTTTGTCTAACAATTGTTACAAACTATTAAAGAGAACTGTAAAAACATTACTACTAACTAGAGCTAATATATTATATTTGGTTTATTTGCTAGAGTATGCATTTAGATAAATGTGAACATTGTCATTTGCAGATCAGTTAAAGAGGCACAAAAGTAATTCATGGACTTCTCTTGTTATAAAAATTTTATCTGCACTTTAAGCTAAGTAAATTGGGTAAACTAGTGGTTTTGATCATAGCTGGCTTAATATAAATCCAAAAGTTAACTGACAGGACAAAAGTTCAAAATATAATGTCTATAATTATCAAGCTTGAACCAAATTATAAA
>JAQZBX010002715.1:35313-45919 GCA_029593785.1 Cabassous unicinctus
CAGTAGCAAGAGCTTTATACTTTGCCTTGGTAGAATTTAGGTAGAGAACACAGTAGAATCTAGAAAAGTAAATGCCAGAATAAGGATAAAAGGTGGGGTTAGAATGAACACAATTCCTATCAAAAACACTACTTTCTCATAGGTTGATGTATCCTCACATGACACCTTGAGGACTGCTTCTATTTCACAAAAGAAAGGGTGTGCTTCTTTTGAGATAGGCAATTGACTGCACCCCCAAACCAAGGCACAATGGCCTTTGCAGGCAAACTTCAGAATTCATAATGAACACATACTACAAAGGGATAAAAATAGACATATATCGGTCTAAGGCAATCAGGGTGAGGAGAATCCATTCACTGCTTGCCAAGGTAGTATGAAAATAGAACTGAATCACACAGCCAATATAGGAAATATAGAAACAGAGGATGGTGGAGTGCTTGTGAGTTTATGAAAATGAACAGAAGTAAAATAAAATATAGAGAAACATTGTTTTCACTTTTACAATTATATACATTATGGTTTGAACAGAGCACTTGAAAATCACTTAGAAATACCAAGAAACACTTTGAATGATGCTTCACACTATGAGATTGTTAGTAACCCCAATCATATTTCTTAATATATCACTGAGTCGGAGCATGTTACCAAACTCTCCTCCTACTTTAGATTTTTGACAACTGACAACTTTTCATTATTACTATTAATGATGTTGCCATATTCATGGATATGTGGATATCATATTTCTCTGAGTCACACAGTTGCAGGCAGAATCCTTTTTAAAACACATACTTATACAAATATCACACACTCCACAATTTCTAGGTCTTGGAAGCCACTTAAAAGATAACATTTCCTGTTTTGGCATGATTCTAACTCTATTGCCCAAATGATACTGAGACCTACAAGAGGATTCATTCTTACCCAGAATCCACAATATAATATTAAGTCATGATGGCATTGCATTATGGCTTGGTGCCATAAAAGGAATAATGTGTGGGGCAGACAGCTGAAACTGGGTTTGGGTAATTCAAAAGACATTGCAACTGAGGCAATTGCAAGTTTAATTAGATAGTGGATGACTGAGATCAGCACCAAAATGATGAAATCAGGATCCTGCATCCAGTTTCTAGATGCACCTCAGTACAAACCTTACCTCACTTAGTTCACCCTTTGAAGGATAAAGATAGGTTTCCATATTTGGAAATAATAGTCAAAAACTCATGTTACGGTAGAGATGTATTGTGGTCCTGGCAGATGTGAGGGGAAAATCTCTAAATGGACAGAACTTTCTGGTGTCCTTGTACAGCGGCTTTTTCTGTAGAGAAATAGGCTGGTGCCTTTACAATGGTGGGTGTTCAAGCAATTCTTCAAGTCCCTGGAATGACAAAATTGGATATACCAAAGCAAGGACATCCAGGAAAACGGCATGACTTATGGAGGGACAAAATTCAGCTTATCTGTAAAAGCACTAACAATTACTCTAGATATGGATTTTCAATTCCTTCATTCATTTTCACTGCTAATGCCATCATCTGTGTGATTTAACAGGAAATTTTATGTGCCAAAATTGGATTCCAGGTAATATATCTTGGTCTTAAAAATATAAACTATTGGTAAAGGGTACCATGACCTCATTATCATGGAATCCATCAGTTCTACTTCATACCACATCAAATGGAAGCAGCTGGCTCAGTGGGATGATGGTCAAATAAGGTGCCTTGTCAAATATAATATCAAGATAGTCTGAGGTGATGTCCTCATAATGTTATATCTACATTGTGTCAAAGTTTCATTTATCATGATTTATCTTCAATAGCTAGAATAAGGTAGACTGGGGAACAAGTGGAAGTAGTAAGAATGGATGTTCACATCGCAGTTTCAGTAAATGGCTTAGGAAAATTTTGAAACTTTTCCCTACAGCTTTAAATTTCTACGGCTACAGTTACTTTTTCCTGCTTCTACAGTTTCCAGTATGTGTTCCAACGAATCTGAAGATGTGACTTGGACTTCCTCTGTTGATTGATAAGGAGTCAGAGAATACAGTAATAATCTTGGACCAGCTGTAGTTTGGCCAGTGGTGAGGGAAACTAAAATGGGTGTATGAGGAAGAAGATGATAAAGATCAATTAGTTTTATGGGCTCAACTGTACCAGTAAAGATGTTACTTCTTTCTTTATCTCCCATCTTAAGTAATTGGTAGAAATTAAGGGTAAACTCTAGAAGATAGGGTGGCATGTTATTCTTTACTGAGAGAAAGAGCACATTTGAGAAGTGCTTTATGGACATTTCCAGTGACTCTCATGATGATTGTCATACTCGCTAAGCCTCTCATGATTCAGTCAGCTGTTCTTGGTAGACTCCATCCACATCAGCCTAAATACTTCACAGTAAATGTTTGCCCTTCAATTTTCACTTCCTGTCAGTGGTGTTCAACAGTGCCACCACTGAATGTGGGTTCTTAAGCAGCATGTGCACCTTCAGAGTTTGCCTATAGAGTCAGGTGTTAAATGCCTTGCAAAGAACTTCAATTTAGGAAAGATTGGATGATATAAATAAAAACTTTTCATGATTAATGCAGATTTCTTAAAGGTATTTGAATTGTTCCTCATGATTTCCCCTGTGAGATCAACCCAAAGAACTGACCTGGAAAACACGTTCTTTTGTTGGGTATTATTCTTTCACTAGTTTACCATGCCCAACCCTTCCTTCCTACTCACTGGATTACATTCCATATAAACAACCTGCATATTTTGCTGAATCAAGTTCTTGCTAGGTGAGAAATCAAGCAACACTAACTGGCCACATAACGAACACTATTACTTGGTCATAAATTCTCACAAAATTTCAAATGATTAGGCACTTAAGTCCCATGTTGTATCCAATCTACTTTGAGGAGTGGCATGCTTTGACTCACATATATTTATGGCCAGAGGCAAATAGAACTTGGGAGTAAGCTAAGCTTTACCAAGATCTATGATATAATTCAAAAAGAGAATAAAAATGAGAAATAGTCATCAGTAATTTTATTCACTCACACCATTTTTTTTTCCAACAAAAGAGAAACATGTGGTGATGATTGTTATTAAAATGACGTCAAGGGAAAATTTGTGAAAGACCTGAAAAAATATATAAACTTGCTATAGTAGACACTATATGAAAAAGTTAATTCAGTAGTATTCTATATTTTTTATTTTAAAAATTGGTCATCTGGGTGGATGCTAGGAATGATATGAGAATTTAAGACAAGGAATTTTCAATCTAATGCCTTGTTAACTTTAGCAAGATCCTAAACTTTTCACTTCTTAAGGAAAACTGATTTTTCTACAAAAGTGGAGAGAAAGCTTTGGAATATTATTCCAAATATATTGAACTGAAAAAAAGAACACATACATGAATAATGTTCTATAATTGTGCAAAAGTGTAAAATTATTAATGACTATATGTAATCTAACTATATTTTAAAAATAAATAAAAATATTTTGAAAAAGGAATAAATTATTTCTTGAACTATAAACCCCTCAAGACTTTAATGGGAGCGAATTGTTTCCAAAAACATTAGGTAATCACTAACTCTCAATATGACCATTTAATTTTATATTAAACACTTCCCAGAATTTCCTCAGAGCCTTTCCAATCTGCTTGTTCCCTATGTTGTTTATGAGTGGGTTCAATACAGGGGTATGTATTGCACAGTATGCAGAGAGATCTTCATCTTGCTCTGAACTGTGAAAGGATCTGGGAATCATGTAAATGAACATGGTTGGACCAAACTAAAAAAAAAAAATCACCGTGAGGGGAAAACCAGGTGGCAAGAGCTTTATATCTTGTCATGGTAGAATTTACATGAAGGACAAAGAGGAGTATAAAAAAGTAAGAAACCAGAATAAGGCTGACAGATATTAGAAAGAACACAGTTCCAATTTCAAATATCTTATTATTTGATGTGTCTTACCTTGAGAGCTTGAGGACTGCCTCCAACTCAGAGAAAAAATGATAGATTTCTCTTGAGCCACATCTTCAAAAAGGCATGGTATATGTATTTTGGATTTAGGTAATTGAGTGCACCCCCAAACCAAGACTCAATGGTCATGTGCAGGCATACTTCAGAATTCATAATGACCAAATACTGCAATGGGTTACAGATAGCTATATATCTGTCATAGGCAATCAGAGTGAGGAGAATAAATTCACTGCTTGCTAGCATAGTATGGAAATAGACCTGAGTCACACAGCCAATGTAGAAAATATATGATCTCCCTTAGAAATAATTTGTTATGATCTTTGGCACAGCTGTGGAGATAAGGAGAGATGTCCATTAGGGAAAGCTAGCTGAGCAGGAAGGACATGAGGCTGTGAAACAGGGATCCAGAGACTGAAGGATCAACAGTGCAGTATGTCTTGTGATGGCTACAACATAGACACAGAGGATGGTGAAGATAAGGAAGCCAATGTGTCTCATTTCTGTAAAGAGACCAAGGAGAGTAAATCCCACCACAGATGTTTCATCTTCCCTTCCCATGTTTTGCATAAAATCAGAGGAAGAAAGGGAGAAACATCACTGTCCACAGAGGGAAAAGTTTGTCCATTAATTGTCTATGCAATAACATCAATTGCCACAATTCTGTGCAATATCTAACTAGTAACTGGTTGGGAAAGAGACGTTTTCATTAAACCTAATAACACAATCTAATAAGATACACATTAAAGGATTAGTTTCTGCCCTCATGTAGTGGGACACAAAATTGAAATATTGAGTTGTTTTGAATGTAGCCATTTGATATATGTAGATATTTTGGATGAATTTGAATTTCTGGGTGCTTCTAATAACAGTCCTTAAACAACCAGCATACTACATTCATATAAAGATGAGCCTAAATTTAAACTTCTCAATGTGTATCTTATGAGAACTTATCCTGTTCTCCTATTTAGAAAACCTTTAGGTTTTCTTGGTTCTCTAATTCCCAGTGAATTTGAACAGTTTCTCCACACACATAGGTCATAACCATCTGAATCTATTTTGTATTAATTGTACAGTTTTGGTTTATAAGAAACTACAACAGAATTTTGTATGAAGTAGAATTGCTTACTCCTTATCTTTCCAATAAAAAAAATACATTTCCCTTTTGCACAGGAGACCATCTACGAAACATAAAGATTTTTTCATTTCTCTCTTCTAGTTTTTAGACTACTAAAAAGCCTTGTTCAATGCTATCACAGGGAAGTTCCCGTAGTTTCATTGAAAAATTGCTTTTACACTGACATTGTACTATGGGTTATCCACAAGGGCAGCAGCAGGCAATTGTTTGACCTAGGAAACTCTTTGATGTAGGAGGCATGGTAGGGCACAATGTTGAGGCAACTGGCAGCTTACACCATTATCCTCATTTTATGGTCACCAAGATATCTCAATACAATTGTATATATATATTTTCTACATTGTATAATGAGAAAAAAATGATTGCTAGATTTATTGTGAAGTCTCAAGGTTAGTTTGCATATGATTGCCAGTTGGTCATTTCTGGTATAATCCCATGTATTTTCCAACATACCTTCCTGCCTACCACTTTGAAAGGTGCATTGTTTAATTCCCAAATATTAAATTTGACTACATCTATTTAAATGAACACAGCTTCTTCAATATGGTGTTCAGCATATTGAAATAATAATGAAAGTTAGGAAGGAAAAGGTCAAGATTTCATAGAAGAAAAAAGAATGTGGTCTGACTTACCCTAAGTCCCTGCTAAATGTAGGCAATATTCTGCGTTGTCAGACTTTAAAATCCAGGCACTTCCCAACATCCTATGCTGTTCTGCAATTCAATAGGTTCAAAAGTTTCTTAAAGAGAGATATGGTGAATATACTAAAAAAAAAGTCCACATATTGAATGCCATTAAAGGAATTCTAATATTTGATAAATTAGGTCAAGAGACAAGAAATTCTTTAGTGCAGCAATGGTTAATAAGTCAGAACTGTCAATACAGAAGAACATCCAGAAATAAGTGATCTTGTTGGATTAAAAAGTTAAATACATTATGACCCTTACATTGTTAAACCAGACTTGCAAACAAGCCTGCATACCTTCCAATTGACTGCTGCCCTGCTGCGCCTCTTCATAAAATTACTTAATAAACGTAGTTATAGAAATAATATTCATTGCTCATTCTCATTCCACATTCTAGGAGCCCTCAGGTATGTTGTATGTCTTCACTGATATAGATGTTAATATATTTCTTCAGGTAAGCAATTTTCACCTTTTAACCTTAACCTGCTTCATTTCACCTTGAATTCTATAACTGGGAGTGGTAAATGAGATTGGCTATTTAGGATGTGAGGTGAATGAAGAACTAAGACATGCATAATCAAGGGACTTTGTGAGCCAAGTGGAACCTCTGCAGGAACTTCTATACTTGGCTCTCATTATTGAATTTATTTAATCAGGTTGAAGTCCTGAAGAATAATTTCTAATGGACAATTACCATTATTTTGAAAATAGTTTCCCCATCTTGTTCATCACCAGCATTTTCTAATTATGCTGTGACTGTAGATGTTTTATGATCATTAGTGTATGTTGAGACTTCTAATTAGTGCTTTCTTCCATTCTGTCAGGGAGTCCTTATTTAGAGAGCATAAATTGTGACAGTTTAAATGAATCCCCTATAATAATGTTGAAAGTAGAAGAATATCTCTCCTGCAGGTATTTGGGGAGCAAACTTGACAAAAGGAAAGATGTGAAGGCCATTGATTGAAGGCCATTCCCTTATAGTCATGTTATATATTTTTCAGCTTCTGTAATTCTGTTGTTTCAATAATTGTTGAGTAGTTTAATATAAACTACAGTGTTATATAGGAAATTGGAAATTATTTCAAGCACTGAGTGACCATTTGGTCTTCAGAGACATATTGATTCTCTTTTAATTCAAAGACATAATTATGAAACTTTGGTAGAATTTCATAGATGAGCTAAAAATCTATTCAAATTTCAAAATATTTATAGTCAATACTTTTAAATATTTATAAATCATGGCTTAATATAAATATTCATATGAAAATTTTTCTCACCATTTTTTACATGCAAAATTCTGAATAAGGATTAGTTTATATTATAAATCAGAACATATTATTATTGATTTGAACTTCTCAAATATTATACATTTTCTAATGTATATAGAAAAATTAAAAAATAAGAAAGTGTCATTATAGAAGGCCAGAATCCATAATAAAGAGATATTTGATAAACCTGGCAGATTAAATATTTAACTTTAAGCATAGTGTCTACATTGAACAGAAGTGGGTGAGATACTTGGAGAGACTGGGATTTGTGAAAATAAATATAGGTAGAATAATAATAGATAAATGTTGTTTGACTTGCACTTTTATACATTATGATGAAATAAGCCACTTTTGGTAATCTATTATGAAATAGTAGAAAATACTTCAAATTATTCTCACACATAATAAGCTTGGTATTTCCCCAGCCTTTATTTCTTAATATACCAACAATATGTCAACAACCAATTCTCACATTTTAGGTATTTCAGTAATTGTAAAAATTCATTATCAAAGATGCTTTGTTAAATATGATCATAAATGAATGTCATACTGCACTCTCAGAGTCACACATTTGCTTGCAGCATCCCCTACTCAACCTGATATTTGATTATTTATGCAAAGACATCAGCCCTCACAGTTGTTGTTATTTGGATGGGAGATAAAGAAGGTCAGTTCCCTTTTTAGCAGAGGATCAACTCAGTTATTGAAATGATGTAGTGAGACACATGGGAATTTATTTGTGCTCAAAAACTATGATCTAACATCTAGGCATGGGAAAGGTTTGGTGCAGTGAATGAGCACTGTCTTGGAGAATGAGAGGGGTAATTGGGTGGGGTAATTCTACAGACATTATTCCTGTGGCAATGGCAGATTTCATTGAAGCAGAAGTCTAAGATAAGCATCATAATATAAAGAAGAATCCTTTATTCACTTTTTAGACTTACCTCAGTTCACAAAAAAATTCCCTCACCAGTACCTTGTTTGAAGGAGAGGCTAGGTTTCCTTGAAAAAATACTCTGCAATTTCAAAGCAAGAACAAACATAATACATTCTACTGTCATTTCCTGGGATGGGGGAGTCTAGTTAGAGAAATATAGAGATGTGAGGGCTGCTATTTATAATATCTAATGACACTGACAATATGTCTGTAAACAATCATCAGCTCCTCATAAAAACAGGAATGATTGAGATCAGATGCAAGTGGAATCCTGGACAAATCTTTTTGCACAGTAGGACTGGCATTATTAAAATACACCCAAATTGAGATAGATCTCCTTGGCCACTGAAATAAACTTACCATTTATCCCCTGGAATGGCCATAAGTCTCACTGAGGTAGTAAGAAACAATTGGAAGGCCTTGAAATTGATCACTATTCATACATACCAAAAAAAGCCTTTCTGTATTTTAGGAGGAATTGTATGAATTGTAATGAATAACACTACCTTTGGAAAATTAAGGATGAAATACTCTGCATGGACAATGGTTTGCAGTGTCCTTGGTCACTTGCTTTTTATGGAGACAGAAATAGCTAGAGTCCTAGACTGTGGTGGGTTGCATAGACAGTTGATCATGGCCCTGTAATGAGCAAGATTGGAAGCACCAAAGCAAGGATACCTGGGGAAAACACTTGTCTACAGACTCATGAGTGGCGAAATATAGCCCATTTGTACACGCATTGATAAGCACTAAAGATGTGGCTTTTCCTTCCCTCTTTGAGGATTCTCTGTCAGTAACATTATCTGTATGCTTTAACAGGAAACCTGTTTTACCATAATTAGATCCAGGATAAAACAGCATTGAGAAAGGGACAGACACGCAATGGTGACAAAAGGGCAACATTGATCTTCTTATGGCCATGGAATCCATATGCCACCATATGCCATATCATACGGAAGCAATGAGCTTAAGGAAATGACAGGCTGGCCGACCAGTGGTTCAGGTGAGGTGCCATGTCAGAGACTATCTATCTGTTTGGAGCAGTGTATTACATGTTGCAATATATATGCTGAGTCAGGTCCTGACTAATATATGTTCCTTTTAGTAAAATAAGGCAGGCTGGTGACCATGAGGGAGAAGTAAGGCCCCTTAATATCAATGATTCACATGAGTAAACTTTGCTCCCTGTCTCTACAATATTAAACTCTATGGCTTACAGTCCTGTTTCCTGCTTTTAGGGTTTCTAGTATGGGTTTTCCTGAATGTGAAACTGTGACTGCTCCCTGGTCACTTCTGGCTAATCATCCTATGTTGATGGAACAGCAGGGAGGGAATACAGTGATCATCTTGCACCAGCTGAAATCATGGCCAATGGTGAGGAAATCCTTTTGGAATTTAAGGAGGAAGATGGTGAACATCCAAGGAGTGCCATGGAATAAGCTGCAATATCAGAGTTTTAATTTCATCTCTTGCCCTCCCTTGTCAAGTCTCTGCTGGAAATTGTAGTTGGAAATCTGTTGGAATACAAGGGTTGAGGTTTGGCTTTGTGGAGAGGAAGAACTGATCTGAACAGTGCAGAGAGGACCATGCCAAGTACCCCATATTATGTAACTCACATGCTTAAATCTCTCCAATTAATCTAGCCTTGTTCAAGTGGAGTGTTTCCTGCAAGTTTCTTTCACTTCACCCTAAAGTTATTTCATCTCGGTGTACACTGCTCATCTTTCCTTTCCACCTCAGTTTTTGACACTGCCACCTCAGCATATGTAAGATACTGGTGATAGTTAGTAATGATGTTTTGACAATGCTCTTTCATACTTTGTAACAATTGTTTCACAACAATGCAAGGTGTTTGTGGTTGGGAAATGTATGGGAGCCCTGTAAGATGATATGCATGTTTATTTTGTAAGTTCAAAATTTTTACTCTGTACTTATTGGTTATGAATATTCATGTATGAATAATAAACATCAATAAAAAGTTTAAAAAATTAAAAAGTAAAAAAAAAATAAGTGCAGAAATTCTGGAATGAAATCTCTGTTGCTTGGGTTGTTTTGCCAAAGAATCACTTGACTAAAAAGAAGCACACGTAATTGAAAAATCCATTGTAATTTTGTAATTACAATCTTAAAATGGTGTCACCTTTAAAATTTAATCTAAATTCCATTCCAATATATTGTTCATATACCCTAAAATCTCATATTAATGGCCTGCTTTATAATCTATTGCAGGTACTTATAATCAATGTCATTAACAGTTAGAAAAAATAGGTGCAGAAGAAAATCATGGACTAGCCCTTTTGGACTTAATTTATGTCTAATTATTGCTAAGTATATCAGATACATTACTTTTTATCACAGCTATTTGGCTGTAAACCCAATTCTTAACTACTGAAATAAAATATAACAAAGAGTGGCTATATTTATTAAGCACGATCAAATTATATAACCATCCAATTATGTAATAAAAATATTTGAATATTTTAATATTCCTCACATAGATTTAAACATTGAAAACTGAATAAATATATCCCGATACACAAATAAGAAATTTAATTGATGGCTGGAGATTGTTACTGGGATTACTAAAAAGTCAGAGAAACCCAATATTACAATCCTACC